>QARZ01000560.1:0-40666 GCA_013407115.1 Glycine latifolia
TTTTTTAAGATGACCTTAGTGATAATCTTCCTTGATGCATTGGATTGGTGGTGGGACCACGATGAAGTTAAAAATTGTTATATATTTACCATGCAGCCTGTGATACGTGTGTATGTGTACTTTGATGCACACTTTCCTGTATTAGTACTAAATAGTATGTTTAATCCTAACGACCTTTTATGCAATTTCCTCATGTATATCCTAATCCTCCTATGGAGCCCATCAATATTTCCTCTAGCAGCAATCAGATGTATCCTCCTTTTGTACTCGTCCCTAGAGGAAGTGTGAATCTTAATAATGAACCAGAGCCTGAGGAAAGTTTTGTAGATAACTTCTGAATCTAAACAAATGTTGCTTTTGGTCCATGAAATCTACTAGGGTTAGCCATACTAGTAAAATGGATAATTTCACGTTTGCTTAGTACTTCTGTATATATAGGGTTGCTAGAACTTATGGTTTGTAGTAACTTTATATTTTGTTGCCTAAGTATGACTTATGGTTTGTATTTGAGCTTATGGTGTATGGTTGTATTTAAAACTCATGAACTGTGTAAAAGAAAAATATGGAGTGTAATGAAACAACTAGGTGTATTATGTTATCTATAACTGTGATTATTAGCTTTGAACCAATACAAATATACTCTTATTTAAATTAAGTAATAAAAAAAATATAATTTCAAAAAAATATTAAACTGTTACATCTTAAACTCCCTTCCTGACTAACTAGTGAATATTTACAGGGAGGGAATCAGTAAAAGCATAATGCCGAATTCGGTAAAAGCTTCCTCCTCCAGAGAAAGAGGGAAAGGCAGAAGCAATAGCAAACCCAAACTAGCAATTACTGGTTTAAACACCCATAGAGGGTTTTCCAATCAGGAAGATGATTCAAAAATTCAATTAGGGTCTTCAACCCAATCAGGGTCATTTACTCTAAACCCTCAAACTCAAACTGGGTCATCCACCCAAAAATCTAAACCTCAATCACCAACAAAGGCTGACTATGCCAGGCACATCCAAACATTATTGGCCCTCCAAGAACAAGGTTTAAACAACCTTCCCAAAGGCTTTCCATCAAAATCATGGGCTGACATAGCCTCAAAAGAGGAAGACAATGAAAATCTTTCAACCATGATTGAAAATCTTAGAAACAAACAAATAACCCTCCATCAACCCAAAGATAAAGTTGTTGTTCATTAACTTGAACCTTTGGCTTACCAAAAACCCAAATCTCAAACTCAATACATCCCAAAACCTAAATGTCAGGATGTTATTCAAATGGAACTAGAATTCTGGGATTCCAAGCCAAACAAAACTACGCAAAAAATCTTTCCAAAAGATTTTCAGGGAGATCAATTCCATTACAGACCAACATCAATCTACAAATCAATACGTTTTTATGCGTTTATTTTGGTTGACTCTAATTCAATCTAAATCAAACATCATAAAAATAATAATTCAAATCAAATTGCTTATTTGACACTGCAAATTCTTAAGGTTTTAACACCAAAAGAATTTGGAAACTTGAATAAGATTAAAAGGTTTCTCAAAATTATGATCTCATTGGTTTTAACTACTGGATTATCAAACAGCCTACCACAATGTATTTTTCTTTGAAAATAAAGATTTTATGCATTCATGGTTAATGTATTTCAAACAAAATGTTTAATATAAATTTCCTCAATGGTTCATTCATCGGTGGAATTATTTTGGACCAATCCTTGATATTCTTCCTTCAGAAATCATATCTAGATTGACAACATTTACTAAGAAATATGAGTTTGGAGATGATCATGTTCCTCCAAACTTGCATTTCTTTAGTAAAATATCTCTTGCCTGGATATTCCAATGGCGATATGTCTACAGAAGTATCACTACTAAAGGACAATTCCCTATGCTAAGGAGGCAGACTCTGGTCAAATGGTGGTCTCAATTTCATTTTGATCACTCTCAAGCTCATCCAAAACAAGTTAAACTCTGGATAAAAAACCATCCAAAGTTGATCAAGAATGCTGATCCATAAACATGTTAGTTTCTTAATCAAAGATCAGTAGCTTTATCAGCACTTTCTGTATCTTCAACAAAGGAGAAGTTTGCTAAAAATATGCAAATAATCCTTAATCTTTTGAAGAAGGACGAGGAAGCTTCTTCATCAACAAAGAAGCCTGGAGAATCTGCTTTATCATTAGACAACTTCTACCAAAATGAAGATGACTACTTCGGAATTAATCTTGCTGAAGACTAATGTCATCATTACATCATTTGTAGCGGTAGGTCATCCGATTTTGTTACCAGAACTGTAGCAACAGGAAATTTTATGTCTTTAAAAGGATTGTATCCCTCATTCTGTAATCCAGTTTTTAGATTCAGAGAGTTTCTCCCTTATGTATACCTTTGAGTTTTCAATCTTGTAATCTTAAATTTGAGAAATAAAATTATTTTTGTCATTTGCATGTTTTTATTCTATAATTAAGTTATTCTCTTCTCATCTGCTTCCTCTCATCCCGACGATTTGTCGTGCTTGAGAGTTCAATTTTATATGTTTTAAATTTACAATATTATTCTGCATATTATATGGTTCATAGTCATGTGAAATCCGATTTCTATTTCTGCTTTCATTGATGCTTTGTCTGTCTTAGTTTCCTTTCCCTAGTTCCGCTTCCACCCCCGTATGGTGTATATATATATATATATATATATATATATATATATATATAATAAACATGATGTCATTAGACAAATGAAGAAAAAAACATATACCATTGAACTGTCAATGAATATGTTAAAAAGTAACAAAGACAAAAATTAAACATCAATTATCTTAAAGGAGAAATGAATTAAAAAATCAATGTACCATTCACATGGTGAATGTCTGGAATATGTCGTTAGAGCACTCTGACATTTTCATCCAACTTCATCATGTCCTAAAAAAAAGTAGACAAGTGATTTCATTGTTTCGCATTTTAGTAATAGCTACCTTAGAGATCAGTTACATATAGTGTCTTAATCCAAAAGGAAGCTTCAAGTCAAATATAATTAATAACTACATGGTTAAATTGAATTCAACAAACTCTAAACACCACACAAATTGATGCATTTACAAAAAGTAGTGCATAGCTAGCCATTATCATATGATCACTGCATCCGAAATGAAAAAATGGGAATGGTGAGCATAAAACTAGTATGATTATATTTCAAAGAACAAAGTAATTGACTCTCATTTAATCTCTTCCTTTTGTTATCTTTAAGAACACCAAAAACAAGCATGAGCTTCATGAAAAAAGTGATTATGATATCTTGAATTTTTTCAAATAATTAATTATTTAAGCAATGATGGCTTAGTTTTTCAAATTTTTCCACTTTTTAGGTATATAAGTTTTTTTTTCTTCTTTAATTAACACCCTTCTAATTTTCTGAACTGCAAGAACTAACTAAAGCATTCAATTTTCATATCTGAGAATTAAATTTTTTTCGGCCTATTTAAATTTAAGTCTTATATATTCCATGCTTAATGGCAGGTGATTTCATTCCAATAACAATTTTATTAAGAATAATGTTATATTTGTTCTCCTATAAAAGAACATAAGCCAAATATCTTTCAGAACAAAATATTATTCGCAATCAAAGCTATCATCATTGAATTTATTTGATATTCTTCCATGTAAAACAAACAGAAAATAAATTCATATAAAATTCTGGCTTGTTTTACGTCATTAGTGCCACAAAAAGAACAAACTTCGTAAAAAAAACTTCAAAAGTGGGTATTATTTATTGTAAGTAAAATAATGTTAAATTCTAAAACATTTATACCCCGTGTTCTTTAATTTAAAACCAAGCCTAACAATTATTATTTTACTATCATGCAAAATAACGGAAGGATCAAAGAAATGGGTTGCATTTGTAGAGCCCATCATCCAAATCTGATATATAAAGGAGGGAAGACACAACCACTACTTAATTGTGCATGCTGCAAGAAATCAAACAGAAATCAAACTCACCGAGTCCCATGTTCAAATTATCCCAACACTACTTAATTAAACTTCAATTAATCCTTCACTGCAAGAAACCAAATCAACTACGAACAAATCCTTCAATTAAAACTTCAATTAGCAAATGACATTATATTTTAGTTTCTTTATGACTTTAGGCAAAACACCAAAGCATGCTCAATTCAGAGCTATATCCAATATGAAACAATGTAGTTAATGGACTAAGTTATCAAACCAAAATCGTATTAAACATGTGAACATTTAAAGTCCCAAAGCAATATCATTTTGTTTGGCATGAATCAATTGCTGAAGTTACAAGCTTGATAGGATCTGGTGGTGAAGTTCCATTATGGTTGTTTGTGAGACAAAACACTCTATCAAGTCATCATCAGGGCTCTGCAACAAAATAACAAAACAAAGCAGTAACTAGATAAGTGAACAAAAAGGGGGAAACATGGAATTCAATTGCAAATTTTGTAATTCAGAGTTAAGCTTTTTGTATCATCTACCATTAAATTCAATAAAAAAAAATCAGAGTTAAAGATCGAATTCAAGCTCAAATTTAAAGTTAAAAATCGTATTCCATTGAAAAAGAAAAAGCCTAAGAACCTGGTGTTTGTAAATGGAAGAGTTGTTCAGGGTGTAAGAATAATTGGCGTAAGTGTGACTAGTGCTCTTTTGTGGGCTAACATAGCGTAAGCGTAACTGGTGTGGGCTTGTCAGAATATTATCCCTATTCCCTATCTAATTTTCTCCTACAATTTCCCCCTTCTTTCCCTAAAAAACTGAACCCAGAGAGTAGAAATCCAAATGATATTAACCCCAATAGCCATAACCATAACCAAAACTCACGAAATCCACATGAACAATCTGTAAAATTAGCAGCAACACGATGGATAGGGGAGGACAAACCTGATTTGGCAGCAACGGTGACCAACGAATCTGATTTCACAACTAATTGAAACAAGGGGACCTAATTTGAAGGAGAAAACGAACGAAGCATGACCAAATTAAGGAGTAAGAACGAAAAGGTTTTGTTCTTCGAAAATTTTGCAAGAAACATACTAAGCAGGACCAAATTGAGGGACTTACCAGGCAGCAATGTGACGAGAAACCAAGGGACTGACGAAGGGTTTCAATGAGTGAAGTGAGGAGACGTGGGGTTTGGGGTATGGTAAGGGGGAAAGAGTGAAATCTGAAAGGAAAAAGATAAGGGGGAAAGAGTTTTAAGTTTCGACCGAACGAGACAGCGAGAGCGATAGCCAGATGATAGTAAAACTGAGTGGCTGAGAGAAGACGAGCAGACAGATTCAATAAAAGGGAAAAAAAAAAACATCAATTTTTAATAAAATTGACATTAATATTAAAATCCAACATTTATTATTAAAAAATTGTTAATAAAATCTGTTTATTTTATAAAAATGCATTACCCTTTTATTAACTGATTTTATCAAAAGCCGATGTTAAATTAATAATGTTAAACGTAGTCTTTCTAGTAATACAAGCCCTGAAAATGCCAAGATTTATCATAAATTGCCACAAAGGAATTTGTCTTATAGTATTTCTTATGATGCTTTCAAAAGTCCAAAGAAAGAAAACATATTATAAGGTAATCAACTAAAACATACTAAAACCAACAACATTTTTCATCTTCTGACATGATTGAAGAGACAATTCCATCATAGCATCATTTCAACTTCAAAATGAGTGCATCCGAAGCAATTCAAAGATAACATTCTCAAAAAAGCAATCATGTAGAAATGACCTAGTAATAGGTTGCAAGTCATTCCATATAGTTCTATGATTCCCTATTCAACCCTATTATGCAGTATCATCCAAAAAGCACCTAAAATAAAAACACATACAAAAAAATCAATTATAGTGACTAGCAAAATAAAAGAAATGAGTCATCCGAGGCTTACATGAAACAAAACATAAGACAATAGCACGACCCATTTACCTAAGAAAATAATTTTTAAAACACTAGCCATCTACATCTACATGATACGCATACATGTCTTTGATGTAATTCAGTTAGCCTTACAGTTCAAAAGCAATTTGCTTGGATTTGTTATTAAATCCAAAACTTTTGAGTCGACAATAAGCTAATATTTCCTAATTACAATATAAATACAGGCTTGAATGAACTTCATAAGAAATTTAAACATATCCTGCCATCTTGATGGTAGATGGAGGGACGATAAAATGCATCCACAAGATCCGGCACAAACATAATGAAATATTACACAGCTCTAACAGGATCAAAGAAAGAAACAGTTACCCAGTACATGACGGTCCCTCACTTAAATCTGAACACCTTGTACTGCCTATGCTTCCATAGACTCTTCTGCTTCAATTAAAACATCAAAGGTAAGTACAATAAGTATTGTTTAGCAAGTGCTTATGGATAGGCTAACAAAAAATCACCTATGAAATTTCTTGGTTATAGCTCTAATTGTAATTCTATAATGTATCTCTAATGAATTTGGGTCCAGAGCTGGTTGAGATATCTGCGAACCTTCTATCTTTATAATTTCAACAAATCTGCAAAAAAGGAAGTATGTGTTAATTCTTTCTTTGATTTGATAGAGATGTTACTTGTAACAACCTAAAATTATTCTAGATGTTATATTTTTATTAGGGTTAAATTTTTAAGAATCGTTAAATAATTTTTATTACTATTTTATTTTTACTGAACGGATCCTAGTATAAATTCTAAAATGTATAAATTATAGAAGTTGTTAAACTGATATTTATAATACGTAGCCACAGTTCTTGTACAAGAGTCATTCTCAATGAAACATAAAGATACTACAATCACTTTCATCATTCATTTTCTATAGACAATTCTTTATCTTTGTACCACCATCAGTCTAAAGTGTCAATGAAATTGACCACTGTTGTCATCTATAAAAAAAAATGAAACAAATCTAGTGAGAAATAAAATTTCTCAGTAGGCAAAACTAAACCACCAAAACACGTATCGTACTGTATGTAGCTACACCTCGTACTAGATGTAGATGTTACGATCATCTTATGCAAACATGCATGATTTATTCCATGTATCTGCACCTGGTCACTACATATCGTACTGTATGTAGTAGCAAATACCGTTTCACAAATCTCGTACTGGACTTGGAAACATAAATCAACATAACATCAATCAAAATCCATCCATAAGCAAAATACATACCACCTTATGGAAAAATGTTATTATCATAACATCATATGTACCACAAGTATGGTTAAACCACCATACCTTATTTAAGTAAGATCATTACCTACTTAGGCATGACCATTTGAGTATCATCAAGCTACAGAAAAATAATGTTAGTAATCTAACTAATAACCACAATATATCTTCCATCTTCCAAATAATTTCTAATTCATTTAAACCTTCACAAGAAAAGATCATAACCTAACATGCATCTTAATCTCCTTTCACCTACCACCTTACTACTTCATCCTCAAAATTGAATCACTATAATATTTGAACCATTTAACTACACATCGTTCAACCTCTACTTCTAAAAATTAATACCAAACAGTCCCATAGTAAAAATATGAACAAACAGTCCAAATATCATCAAAATCACTTCCAAAGATCACCAAATATATTTCCAAACATCACTAATATTTCAGCCTATAAATCATCACATATCCTATGGTTTAAATCAACATTTCCACATCATAAAATAACCTTCAAATGACATGAAATTCCAGCCTAAATAATAACCATAAATCTGCCCATTTAAGCATATAGGTTAATTCAAACAAATGCTTAACTAGAGATTGAAGCCTAGCCTACCTCAAATGGATTTGGATTTGAAATTGATTAAGTGGCTGTTTCTCTTGGAAATCCTCTAAGGAATGAAGTCTTGAAAAGGAAAAGATGAAAGTGAAATGAAAAGAGATGGGAGGGAGAGATTCACGTGAGTTATTGTAGAAATGGAGTCTTGAAAGTGACTTCCATTTAAGGCCCTCCTCCCTTTATATAGGGTTTGGAAAATAATAAAATATTTAAAGACATAATTGCCCTTCCTAGCTAGTTATTCTCATCTAGTTCCATTATAACTTAGTTTCTTCTCATTCCATTACATCTTAACTAAACTCATAATTAGTCTTTCTAAATATCTTTCCACTTTATACAAAAATCTCTTAAGTCATGATGTCTTTCTTCCAAGTGTCTTCCACTTGTCCTTATATCATGTATGTAAGTCATGAAATATCCTCCCTTCCTACTCCCTCTTTCACGTGATTATCAAGGGAAGAGGAGAAGATTTTTCTTCCTTTCATGCCACCTTGTGTACATATGTCACCTTTTATGAAGAAGAAGAATCAAATTTCAAGATAACTTCACACATGGCATTTACTAGAAAGAAGTAAAGTTCAATTCGAACTCTTCTACCTAAAAGATAATATTGAATAATAGAACTCTAGAGATTTCCAAGAAGTAAAGTTCAATTCGAACTCTTTTGCCTAAAGGATAAGATTAAATAATAGAACTCTAGAGATTTTCAGAAACTGACTTCAGTTACAGTACAAATAACTCACAAACAGTCTATACAAAGTGCTACACAGACTTTACGTACAAGACTGCTCTACCTTAATTCTGATTGGTCCGTTCTACTTCTGACCATCAAAATTACTAAACCATTTTATTAAATAACTCTGTACATCCTACAATTAAGAGAAAATTCCACAGATTCTACTCATCATTTTTCCATATTTTTCTGCTGCCTGAATTCTCCTAAATAAAATTTCAAAGTTATTACCGTATAAAATTCATAGAAATTCTATTCTAAGGTTTTTCTGTCACAACTGTATAGTTTCTAACTCTACAAATTATTTCCTATTATATGAGTCTTGTCTCACCTTATTTTGCTTCAATTTGAAATTTCTAATTTATACAGTGTATACCGACGTTGTCCGGGAAACAATCAAATTTCTCCCGAAATTGTATATTCTAAAGATCAGAAAATTCTACTGATTAATAATATATATAAAACATGTTCAACAAATGCTTATGTTCAAATAAAATTTATCTTATTCTTCTTGTATCCAATTATCATCACACTTCCATAATTCAATCATAAATATATCTCATAATACAATTCTGAGGATGTTACATTACTGACTAGCCTTACAATTAGAATAGGTTTAAGAATATAAACCCAACGAAAAACCTCTTTTGTCCGTTACCACCCCCACAAAAAAAGATTTCTTATCAACCGAATGTAAGCTTAACAAACCTAATAAGGATTAAGGATAATATAATCTTATAATGTATGGAAGAAAATTCAAAGTCAATTTTCATTCAGATATCAAATTTGAAATGGAAAAAAAAAACATATCATCATGTAATAAATAAAATTGGATTCTTTTTTTCATAAAATTAACACCTGTATTGGATGTTCCGGGTAGCCTATATCAAGGCAGACTGCACATATATATCAAAATAGCAGCAGTAGGAAAGCAAAGAAGCATACTTAATACCTTGAAGGTGAAAAATGCTCCATACTTAGATCCTCATCCCAAAGAAAGATATAATCATAAATAGAGACTATATCTGGATGTAGAAACCTTTTTGTAAACCACCAGACAAAGAACTCATGAATTAATATGTAAGTTTGAAAAAAAACTCCACTAAATATATAAGTATGCATACAGAAGAATATAAAATTAGCAATAAAACTACAAATCTTGGGAAACTATCACAAGAGAACCAACAGTCTGATATGCGCAGACTTACAACATACTAAATACAGATACCATAACAAAGCCATGTTAAAAGAGCCCGGGGTGAAACAGTGATACATTGCCCAATTCATTTTATATAACCAAAAGATTCCCAATCCCATAGCCTTTCCTAGGCCTTAACATGATATTGTTATCTGATACATTTTCCATTTCAGTGGTGGTTCCCAACAGAAAAATGGAAAGAAAAAAAATTAAGACTTGAATTTTAATACATTGAGAGCTGCCAAAATGTTTACCAAATTTCCTTGGCATTTACATAGCCTAACCGGCTCATCCTCAGTCAAAGAGACATTTTTATTTTCAAAAAACCATTTACTTAATGAAGATATAATATGCCCCATTTGTTTATGATTATAGTTTCCTCAAAATAATTAAAGCAAACTCCCTTCAATGAACATACTTCAGACACGAAAAAAAAAGACATCAGAGTGGTTGGTCCCATGCTTACCACTTTGTTTGATTCCAAGCAACAATGTGTATGGCCTTGCTACTCCAGTCAAGATTCCACCATCCGTCCACATTGCCATCATAATGGAATAAAATAATTGTGAAGTTTTCTCGAAAAAACTAAAATACATTAAATTAGTTAAAGAATGCCGATTCAAATAATTTGAATAATCTAAGCGATCATCAAAAATACCTTTTGCACCATAGCATCAACATTCTGCTTTTGTTTAATGCGAACTGGAACTATGCCAGTAAGTTAGAGTTAGAGTAAACTGCCTGCAAATAAACAACCCCAAACAATCATTACAAATTCTCAAATTTAACTTATTTCTGATAGTTTCAATAAAAGCAAAATACAGATGAATAATGCAAAAAATTTGACCTTTGATCTTGAACTACTTCTCGACCATAATGGTCTTAACTCCAAATCAGAATTATCATGTATTATACCTCGTGGAAAGCCTTTCAACTTGGTGATACTGATACTTTGTAGTTCTATACACAATGAATAGCATTATTGTGCACGAAACTGCCAGAAAAGGCAGCTGTTTCATGATGAAATTTGATTTACCCTGCCCAAAAAGCTACTGTTAAAACAATGATGTTACACATGAATCTTAATAGCTAAATAATGTTTTACAACAAACTCTCCTAACAAAATCCAAAGTAATGAGATTAGATGAAAACAACCACATAGAAAAAGGAAATAAATTCCTACAACTAGAAATTTGATTACAGAATAAAAACAATAAAAAGTGTTTGCTAGTACAACCTCAAAATGCTTGAGTACGTTAAACATATCTATTGCCTTGATTTCATAATTTTTAATCATATGCATGGTCTATAATATGTTAACATAGAAAGGGGTCTAACATGAATCTTATTTAACAAGATACTTAAAAACTAAAGTTTATAATATCTATTTACTTACATTTTTATAAACTCAACTTTATAATGTATAACTATACATTTAGAATTTCAAATTGAATTCAAGGTCTGTCATACAAAGATTAATATAATTACACAACATATCTACAAATTATATTTTATTTCTCGTGGAAACCTACAGATGGATAGTTGCAATTCACTTAGCCCATGTTTGAATATGAAGCTAATTCAGAAAAAAGAACATTAGTGACCCTTCAACTACCATTTCACATAACTGGTGTCGTCTTGACATTGTTGAAATCATTTTTAGATCTGATTCAAAGACGATTTTCAAGAACCGTCTTTGAATACATTAAAACGATGATGATTTTTGTCCTTTTCAGGTTTCAAAGATGGTTTCTCAAAAATTGTCTTTGAAATGTGGGCAGTATTTGCAAAATTATTATCACTATCCAAATGACGATGATTTTTCAACAACCGTCTTTAAATAGGCGTCGTAAAATGAACTTTCCTTAGTAGTGTATAGGGTATCCCTAACACACTTGTGGTTCCAATTTTTCCGCTATTTGTCATCAAATCGATAAGAAATATTTGGTGTTTTTGGGGTAATCGGTATGTAAATATTATTATATGTATATTTTGGATTTTAGTCGACAGTTTCCTAACATGAGTTGTCCAAAATAACAAGAAATATTCTTTCGTCATATCATGATCTAGAGCTTTCGAAATTGAAATGCCCATGTCCATTCTTTCTTCGGGGCCGAGGTCTACAAAACCAAATCAAAATGTAGTTTGAACATTTTATTTCCAAAAATTGGACTTTTTGTCAACATGACGCCAAATTAAACAGGACCATTACACTGTGTCTATATATAGCCAAAAGGAATACAAAGTAATACTGCAAGTCTACAACCTTCTGCAGAAAAAACATCATGGGTTCAGGAAATTGTATAGATAAGAAGCATTATGTTCTGGTGCATGGGGCTTGCCATGGAGCCTGGAGTTGGTATAAGCTCAAGCCACGCTTGGAATCCGCAGGCCACAAGGTCACAGTGCTGGACCTTGCAGCTTCAGGTACCAACACGAAGAAAATTGAAGATGTTGACACATTCTCAGAGTATTCTGAGCCTTTGTTGCAGCTAATGGCCACAATTCCCCCAAATGAAAAGTTAGTTCTAGTGGGTCACAGCCTTGGGGGACTCAACATAGCACTTGCCATGGAGGAATTCCCAGAAAAGGTAGCAGTTGGTGTTTTCTTAACAGCTGTAGTTCCTGACACTGAGCATAAGCCATCCTATGTCTTGGAAAGGGTTTGCATCTCAGCCTCATCTTGATTCTAGAGCATATATACTTCTTGAATAATTTTTATTATATGATTAGTTTGTAACATCTGTTCTTATATTGAATATCTTATCACATATATAGATTATAATCAGAAGATTTGTATCAATATAATTAAAAAATAATTATATTGATATATTTTATGTTAATCATATTATTAGTATAAAATATTATTAAGATTTATTTTTATTAAGTCTTTTCTTTTAATTACATTTCTTCGTCAATAATACTTAATTTCAAAATCTTAATTAAAGGAAATGAATTCAATCTTAACGATTTATTGGTAAATTTATATCAATATAATATAAAGTTGTTCAGTATTTTAATAGTATACGTTAAAGTTAATATGATATAAATAATTAATATTATTTTTAAATATATTTTTTTAATATATACATGCATACATTTAATATCATTTAATGGTATATGCAGTGTAAAAAAATAGTATATATATTTAATATATAAGTAAATTAATTAACTATATTTTTTGTCGTGGCAGGTTACTTTTATTATTATTTATTTAATTATAACAATATTATTATTAAATTCTTATAATATTTAACATAAATAATTTGAATAATCAAAAGTCATAATTTAACAATCAAATGCATAAAAGTAATGTGGTCCCCGAATTTGCGTAATTGCGTCTATGTTGATCTAAAATCGTTGTTCAACAATACTGACATGGACTTAAAGTTGTAACCGGTGGTCCACGAAAATATGGACCCATACTATAATCATTATTTGGACAATCTTTATTTTAATCATAACCGGCATAATGCTATTGCTAGCCCAATATTTTCTTGAAACTATATTATATTAATTTAAACTGCTTTTTTCTTAACATCTACATTTTTTTGTGTGCCTCTAACTCAACATTTACATCAATTTGCATTGTTATTTCTTTCTCAGATAATTTAGGTAAGTTTATAGAATCATAAATTATTATAGATAAATTTATCCACTTTTATAATTATTATATCTTAAAAATTATAACAAATAATATTTTATTGGTTAAAAAGAAAACATATTTTACATGTTAACATTTTTTATAAATGATTAACAAAGACACATATTTTTCAGTTATTATAAATTTATAATACAAATAATATGAATTTATGCTAACTGAAAAGTATATTATATATTAATAATATTTTGTACTGATATTATACATCAAGTCTTATACTAACAGAATTATTTACTAATATAACGTGTTATCATGTAAATTTCAACATAATATATATATATATATATATATATATATATATATATATGAACTTAAATATATTTTTGAATCAAATGAATTCAAATTTTAGTCTTGAATAAATTTTTTTCATCTCTCTGATACTTGAAATCATTATTTGTACAAATGAATTTTAGTTTTAATTCTTATAAAAAATTACCTTTGATTTTTATCTCTTAAAAATTTGAAATAACTATTTTTTTTTCTTAACATTTATTTTAAAATAGAAAAATAACATTTATTTATTTTGTGATCTTGAATTTTTTTAGAGATGTTACATGATGGCATTATATCATAGACACTATGGTGAGTGCCATATGGGATAGTCTCTTGACATTTGGTTCAAGACATTAGCTATTAACGAGTGTCACATGTTATTACTAATACTTGGGATAAAAAACAATGATTTCAAATTTTAGAGAGTGATGAAAAGAAGAAAAAAACAATTACATGGACCAAAATCAAAACTCACTCATTTTACAAAAATTAAAAATATATTTAAACCTATATGCATATACACATAATGCAAAATATTAGTTTAAAAAATTCTTTTTTTTTTAAAAAACCATACACCACACACACATATATATATATATATTGACAGCAAACATTTACATCTTGTTTGAAAGCATTATTTGAACGTTTGACTTGAACAGTACACTGAGAGTATCCCAGCGGAGAATAGGTTGGACAGTGGATTCTGCCAGAGTGGAAACAAAATAGTAGTTTCTTTTGGTCCAAAATTCTCGTCCGGCAAACTCTACCAAGCCTCCTCCATTGAGGTAATTACATGTTACTGTAGCCTTGTTGTCCATAGTCCTAACTAGAGTTTTGCATGCCAAAAAGAGTAATTATTAACATGCTTCTAAGTTTCACTTCAAAAAAAAATGCTTCTAAGTTTGTGAAAATAAAAATAAGGATTGGATTTTGCAGGATATAGAATTGGCCAAGACTTTGTTAAGGCCAGGTTCCCTCTTTATCGAAGACTTGTCCCAGCTAAAAAACTTCTCTAAAGAGAGATATGGGTCAGTTCCTCTTGTTTTTATAATTTGCACTGAGGACCTTGGAATTCCATTGAGTTTCCAGCTCTGGATGATTCAAAATGCTGGCGTCAGTGACGTGGTCGAGATCAAAGGGGCAGACCACATGGCTATGCTTAGCAAGCCACAAGAACTATGCGATTTTTTGTTGCAAATAGCTACTAAATACACATGAATTCATGAAGCAGGCTTTATTTGTTGTGTTTGAAATTGACTTGTGTTAGAATTATAAGATCTCGTCTTAAACAACGAGGCATAGCAACATGAAGTTGTATTCTTGTTATGTTGGTGAACAAATAAACTTATCAAATAAATGTGGGTTTTGTTATTAAATATAATAAAGGTTTGGTCAAAGAAGTCAAAGGGATATGAAGCACTTCAAATAATGAGTTGGTTTCTGATATATTATTTTTTCGCACTACAAGAAAGGTGTTGAATTTTTATGTCCAAAATCTGTTGGTAAATATACAGTTCAAAATAGTAAAATGACATGTGATTATTATTGTGGAGTCACCGTACACGTAGACACCCTCCACATCAGCACTGCTACATTAAATAGTGCTTATTCACTCTCCAAGTGTCAATCCGGACACACTTGTTCGGGTTCCTCGTCAATCCTACTATAGGAGCGCAGACACGAACTGCTACAAGAAAGATAAAATATATTGCGCATATCTTTATATTAACAGCATATCAAATATGCCTATATATTCAAATTGGTACAACCACCATATCTTATCATATCTTAACAAGTTATCTACAGCTGTTACTTATCTATAAATAACAGTATATCAATAAGGTACACATTATCTTATATTTAAATTAGATAACTGTCTGCTATTATCTGTTATTATCTTATCTACAGCTTACTAACAAATAGAGGCCTAAAGCCCATACTCCACACTATAAATACAACCCTACAGGTTCACTCTAAACACACCTGATTCAGACTTGAATGCATTACTCAAGTTATTCATTCTCTACATATTATACTGAGTTCTCACACTCAGTTATTCTCTTATAAATTGATGTAATTACTTGAGCGTCAGAGTGTTTTTCCTTTGTTTTGCAGGTTCTTCCTCTAAGCAAAGTCTACACATCATCTGACGTGCAGAATTTGGAGTTCACATTGGCCACGTCTACCTCATATGTGGAATTTACAGATTTTGGTAAGAACATTTGGCACCCACCATGGGGCCCAGGTAAAACTTACCCTGCGGCCTCTCATTCCAATCACTCAACTGTACGCGATCATGGTCAGCACGCGATCCAGCATTAGACGCAACACCCCTGTCAACGCGTCTACCCCCCCGCAGACTACCATGATGAATGCTGACACCATTCAGCAACTCCAAAATCGCATAGCAGAGATGGAACGCAAGTACCAGGAAGAAATCAAAAGATTGAAGGCTGATCGTGATCAGCACGAAGCCCAGGTGAGACATCTCGAGAGAGACGAGCGCTCCCCAGTCACTTGAGAAGAACAGACGCAAGACGAATCGCATCCTCGATAACATGTCAACCTTCCACCTATTCGTAGCTCGACGCGGGGCTATCAGATGGAGAGGCATAACACGCGACACAATCCATTTGTTGATCGTATCATGGAAGTCGACATTCCGTTCGGCTGGAAACCTCTGGACTTAGAGAGGTATGATGGCACCATAGAACTGGACAAACATCTCAATGCTTTCCTCTCACAGGCGAATCTTTACACGAACAACGATGTCATATTATGCTGAGTGTTCCCTACATCTTTAAAGGGAGCAGCATGGTATGGTGACCTCCCCGAGTGGTCCATCAATAGTTTCGACACCTTTGTCGAAAAATTCAGTGCACAATACGCTACCAGCCAGACTCATAAGATGACATCCGCCGCACTAGCAACATTGCGCCAAGCCGATAATGAACCCCTCCACAGGTTCATGGAATGATTCGCACATGTAACTTTTCAGATTAGAAACCTTAACCCTGAGGTAGCGTTGCATTCCATGATGCTAGCCCTACGACCTGGTAAATTCGTGGACAGTCTATGCAAGAAATCTCCTTCTAGCATGGACGAAATACGCGAAAGAGCCAAAGGTTACATTCAGATGGAAGAAATGTCGAAGTTCCGCAACGAAGTCTAACAAGTTGGAGAAAAGCGCAAAAAACATGAGGTATCCATCACAGTCGACCCCCGCAGCGCCGAAAAGAAGCAAAGGCCGCAACTTCTCCCCAAAGGACCCAGGTTCGAGAGATACACTCCCCTGACGGTTAATTAATCCATGATCATGGATGAAGCCTTCAACATGGAAGTACAGGTGACATTGCCACCTCCCTCAAAGAAGGAGGGAAACCCTAATAGGTATTGTCATTACCATCACGACACCAGCCATAACACTGAGGACTGTGTTGCATTAAAGGATAAGATAGAAGAACTTATCCAAGTGGGGCACTTGTCACAGTTTGTGAAAATACCTGATAATCCCCACCAGCACACAGGCAAGAGGAACGACGAGGGGATCGGTTCAAAAACAATGACAGACGCGGAGATGATGCAGAAGACTGAGGGAGGCAAAGACAACCGCAACCCAGACGCGAGCGTCAACCCCCTCGTCAGCAAGAAGAGGAACTCGTCCAGCATATTCACGGTGTAATTCATACCATGGCAGGTGGTTTCTTATATGGAGGATCGTCCAGTCAGTCTCGCAAGAGACATTTGCACTCCATTCGGGATATCGACATAAACTCTGTAACCACTCTCCCAATGAGGAGTTTACCTCCCATCACATTCACTGATGCTGACTTTGAGGGAATTAACCCTATTAATCAGGATGACCCCATGGTCATTTCCCTCATAATATCTAAAGACCTTTCAGAAGCTGGAGATCTCTTCAAGTGCTATATAGCCTTACTCAGAACCCCTCCCGGGCTTTGCAGGAGAAAGGGTCGATACCCTGGGATACGTTGACCTAATGACCACCTTTGGTCAAGGTTCACTATCCAGGACCTTACGATCAGATACAACATTGTGGATGCTGACACATCATATCTGGTCCTGATTAGTAGAAAGACTCTCAACGAGTTGGGTGCTATCGTCTCTACGCCTCATCTAAAGATGAAATTCCCAACCATGACAGGGGAAATTGTCACTGTGAAAGCAGACCAGAAACAGGCTAGACAGTGTTACGTCGAAAGCCTAATAGTGTTACCATATCCTCCTAACAGGAGGTCAGATAGACATGGTACCACTTCGGGGGGAACTACCCGGGTCATGAATGTAGACAAAGAATTTATCCCCTATACACTGACAGTCTATCATACAGCTCACCATGATAATACCTTCGACGTGGATCCGCGTGATGATAATGTCAACAAAGGACCAAAACCGATCGAAGAACTAGTTAAGCTGTAACTCGGGCCCAAACCTGGACAGTGCACGCAGCTAACCAGTCACGTGAACAAACATTTAGCCGACGTACTCCACAAAAATGCATCTTTGTTTGCTTGGCAACCGTCTGACATGCCCGGCATTGACCCTAGTGTCATATGCCACAAGTTGGCGATATGTCCACAGGCCAAACCAATAGTACAGAAAAACGGAATATGGGAGAAGAACGGTGAAAGGCAGTCAAAGAAGAAGTAGACAAACTGCTCAAAGCCAACTTTATCAGAGAAGTCAGGTATTCCACTTGGCTCGCCAACGTTGTCATGGTCAAAAAAGCCAGTGGAAAGTGGCGCATGTGCACAGATTTTACAGACCTCAACAAGGCATGCCCTAAGGACGCATATCCATTACCCAACATCGACAGACTGGTCGACGGGGCATCCGGGCTCCACATCTTAAGTTTCCTGGATGCATATTCCAGTTACAATCAGATCAGAATGCACACCTCAGACGAAGAAAAGACAGCCTTCATCACTGACGATGCCAACTACTGTTACAGGGTAATACCCTTTGGTCTAAAAAATGCAGGGGCTACGTACCAGCGACTAATGGACCGCATCTTCAGAAAGCAGATCAGACGCAATGTTGAGGTCTATGTGGACGACATGGGCGTCAAGTCCCAGAGTGTAGCCCAACATGTAGCAGATCTCGAAGAGGTATTCAAAGAGGTTCGGAAGTACGACATGCGTCTCAACCCGGAAAAGTGCACATTCGGGGTAGGTGGCAGCAAGTTCCTTGGCTTCATGATCACACACTGAGGTATTGAAGCCAACCCGGACAAATGCTCAACCATATTACAGATGCATAGCTCGATTAATGTCAATGAAGTCCAGAAGTTGAATGGAAGACTAGCGGCATTATCCCGGTTCCTTCCAAAACTCGCCGAGAAAGCAAAGCCCTTTTACAAGTTGCTCACGAAGATAGCACCATTCCTTTGCGATGACACCTGCGAGCAGGCTTTTGAGGCATTCAAGAAGACAATCGTTGCGCCGCCTGTCTCGAGTAGACCTCGGTAGGGGACACCGTTGCTCTTATACCTCTCAGTGGCAGACGAAGTCGTCAGCTTGACACTCATCCAAGAAGAGGGGAAGCGCCAGCTCCCCATCTACTTCACTAGCCGTATGCTACATGATGCCGAGAAGCGCTATCAAATGATCGAGAAGATAGCCTTGGCATTACTCACCTCCGCCAGACGCCTTAGGCCTTATTTCCAAAGTCACCAAGTGATAGTTAGAACTAATTATCCCATTAAACAGGTATTGCGGAAACCAGAATTGGCAGGGCGGATGGTGGCATGGTTAGTTGAACTGTCAGAATTTGACATTCAATACGAGCCACGTGGTCCTATGAAGGCACAGTTCATGGCGGACTTCTTGGCAGAATTTGCTGAGAAGGATAAGTCCACCCCGGATTGGTGGAACCATTACGTGGACGGAGCATCCAACATACAAGGAAGTGGAGCAGGCATTATACTTGAAGGACTCAGCAACATCTCGCTGGAACAAGCTCTCAAGCTTAACTTCAAGGCCTCCAACAACCAAGCTGAGTACGAGGCACTCATAGCAGGACTCAAACTCGCGAAGGAAGTCGGGGCTTGATATCTAAGATGCTATTCCGACTCACAGCTCGTCTAGGGACAAATAGCAGAGAAGTATCAAATTAAGGAAGCCATACTCCTCTAGTATTATCATCTGACTAAAACCCTTATTGATAGCTTCGAGTGTTTCGAGATGTATCACATACCTCGAGAAAGTAACACCAGGGCAGACTTGCTATCTAAGCTGGCCAGTAACCAAAAAGATCGGGCACCTCAAAACAATTATTCAAGAAATGCTCCAAAAATCCAACATTGACACCCTAGTGGTAATGGTTGTTGAATTGGAGGAACATACTTGGATAACCCCCTATAGAGATTTCCTCATTAGAGGAACCCTCCCTGCAGATGAAAATGAGGCCCGACATCTAAAGCAGAAAGCCAGCTATTACGTCATCATTGACGATGAGTTGTTTAAAAGAGGGTTGACAGCGCCTCTGCTCAAGTGCCTGGACAACTCGCAGGCGGAATACGTCCTTAGGGAACTTCATGAAGGAATATGTGGACTCCATATAGGAGGACGATCCTTAGCCACCAATGTAGTCCGAGCAGGATACTATTGGCCAACACTTAGGACTGACGTCTTCTAATTCACATGGAAATGAAGAAGGTGTCAAGAGTTTGCAAACATCCCATGGATTCCCCCTGACAACCTTCATACCATCTCCTCTCCTTGGCCCTTCGCTATGTGGGACATTGACATCTTGGGACCATTCCCTAGAGCTCCAGGGATGGTCAAGTTCTTACTGGTGGAAATCGACTACTTCACCAAGTGGATCGAGGTAAAGCCACTACAAGAGATTACAGCTAGTGAAGTTGAAACCTTCACCTGGAAACATCTCATATGCAGATACGATCTACCCTATGCTAACGTTATTGACAATGGTACGTAGTTCAAGGCACAGACCTATGAATACTTCCTTACACAACTATGTATCAAACACCTAGTCACTTCTGTTGAACACCCCCAGACCAACGGTCAGGTGGAAGCAGTAAACAGAGTCATTCTCCAAGCCCTTCGCACTAGACTTGACAAGTCTAAAGGTCTTTGGAGGGAGGAACTACCCAGCATACTCTGGGCATATCATTGTACACCTCAAAGCACTACAAAGGAGACTTCTTTTCACCTGACATATGGTACTGATGCCATGATCCCCATCGAGTTAGGGGAACCTTCAACTAGAAGGATGCTTTTTCAGGAACACTGTAACGAGGACAACATGAGGGTTGAGCTAGAAACCAGTGAAGAACTTTGAGACATAGCCAGAATCAAGGAAGAGGTGGCCAAGCTCCGCATGACAAGAAGATACAACTCTAAAGTTCAACCCCAAACTTTCCAGCTAGGTGACTTAGTCTGGCGCGTTCTGGGTGAAGCCAGAAAGGATCCCTGTGCAGGCAAGCTTGGACCAAAATGGGAAGGCCCATTTAGAGTTGTCACCAACCTGGACAACAGCGCCTACAAATTACAGGAACTCAGTGGTAAAGACATTCCAAGAACTTGGAATGCCACCCACCTGAAGTTCTACTTCAGCTAAGGAGCTTAAGGCCAGATGGCGTGCTCTTTTTCCTATTCAAGTTCTTTTTTCCCACTGGGTTTTTGCTTTAAAGGTTTTAACGAGGTCCATCCGAGGAATAAACAGAGGGAATATGTACATTTAATGCCACATTAATAAAACATATACCTCTTATCTTTTATTTACGTCAATATTTCAGGATTTTGACTATGTTCTCCCAGGTCCAGTTTCCACGTAAACCCGGGATCATGTCCTGGTACTTGTCAAGCCTTAATAAAATCCAGGACGGGCGCGTCCTAGTAAACTCTAAAGGTCCAGAAAATCCTAAGTTTTCTCTGGGAAGGACCTTATGAAGCCTGAGATCCGTCTCGGCACGAAGACCCGAGGTCCGTCCTCGGAAGAAGGTTAATAAATCCATGTAATTGGTGGACCTTATATAGCCCGAGATCCGTCTCGACCCGAAGACCCGAGGTCTGTCCTCGGAAGAAGGTTAATAAATCCATGTAAATTGTGGACCTTATAAAGCCCGGGATCCGTCTCGGCACAAAGGCCCGAGGTCCGCCCTCCGAAGAAGGTTAATAAATCCATGTAACTGGTGGACCTTATGAAGCCCGAGATCTGTCTCGACACGAAGGCCTGAGGTCCGTCCTCGGAAGAAGGTTAATAAATCCATGTAATTGGTGGACCTTATACAGCCCGAGATCCGTCTCAGCATGAAGACCTGAGGTCTGTCCTCGGAAGAAGGTTAATAAATCCATGTAATTGATGGACCTTATAAAGCCTGGGATTCGTCTCGGCATGAAGACTCGGGGTCTGGCCTCGGAAGAAGGTTCATAAATCCATCTAACTGGTTGACCTTGCTAAAGACCGAGATCCGTCTTGGCAACCCGAGAATCCGTTCTTGGCCACTTACAGGTTCGTAAAACCAAACTACGGTAAACCGTTAAGGTTCATAAACCCTAAAGCTTTGGTCGACCTCCTAAAAATCCAGGGTGGACGCACCACTGGTATGCTCTCAGCAGCTCCAAAATCCAAGACCATGTCTTGGTAAAAACAAAACCCAGCATGGACAACTCCACTGGTATCAGCTTTGACAAACAGGAGGTACAACTATGTCTACCCTCGACATATGTTATCATTGTCATATTTTTTTCCTTGCAAGAATATAAGTTCTCAGGAACATAACACCCAAGGTGCATGCTTGGCACACAAAGATCGGGGTCCGACCTCGGTCTCTTAAACCCAAGAAAACTCTTGGTATTATTACAAACTATGGAACCCCAGCGCGGTCAACCATAGTAATCATCATATTTGAGCAAGGTCTATCTTTAACCGGCATAGTTATCAACAGTCCCGGATAACTTGCGAAGCTTGAGGACCATCCATGGTCAACCTCGTCTGGGATAACTTGCAAAGCTTGAGGACCATCCATGGTCAACCTCATCCGGGATAACTTGCAAAGCTTGAGGACCATCCGTGGTCAACCTCGTCCGGGATAACTTGCAAAGCTCGAGGACCATCCATGGTCAACCTCGTATTCACCCCATTATCCATTACGAAAACATGAGCATGCTAGGATCATTCATTTTGCAGGAACAACTGCTTGAGGTCCGCCCTCTACAGTCCAAACCCAAGAAACTCTTGGTACTTTCATTTGGTGGCAACCTCGACAGAAGAGTCCACCCTTGACATTGTCAACCCTAGAAGCATTCTTGGTATTTTGTCTATGCGGAATTTCAACAAGCCGTGTTAGAAACTCAACCATTGGCAAGCATTTAGCCCGAATGTCCATAGTCAAAACTCGACGTTTCTATGTCTAAGATACACTCTTAGCACACGTTAGCGACGGGAACATCAATAGGCAAAGCTAAAGACTTAGCTATTTCATTAAAACAAGAACCCGACATTATTTCGATCATTTGATAACCTGGCGTTATTTTAATCACTTGATAATTCAGCAAGCAATATTGATACGATAAATCACTTGAACAACAAGACATTACCACAACACGGTTTGATGCAAGTGTAGCAAGCAATGTAAAAAGATTGACGAAGATGAAGAAACGAGAAATATTTTCATTAAAATATTAGAAACTTTACATGGCCATTCCGGCCAAAAGTACAAAAACAAAAGACAAAGAAACATAAAGCAGCTTATACATCAACTGCATCTCTAGCAGACTCCTTGACAGAACCGAGCTCCTCTTTATCGACCAAGGCGCCATCTTTCACATCCTTGAAAGGATCAAATCAACCCAAGTCAAGGTCCTTCACAAAGAGACCAGCTTGGCACACTGCCTTGGCGAAGCCCTTCTCATGCTGCTCCAATGCTTCGCACTTGTATATCTTCAGCTCCTCGTCAAGCTCCTTGTTGACCGTCATTTCAACGTTGAGCTCGGCATTAGCCTCCTCCAGGCTTTCCTCTAGACTCGCTACCTTCTTAACAAGCTCCATCTCGGCAGCAAGTCCACCCTTGGCATCCTTTAGCTTGGCCTCTAGCTCAGCCACCTTCTTCACCAACTCCTTCTTCTCGGCCAAAGCCTTATCAGCCTTGGCAGCAGTTGCTTGGCCAAGAGCGACCAGTTCATCACCATCGAGCCTAGTCTGCAAGAGCTTGGACAAAGCCTCACCAGTTCTCATGGACAGCTGACAGTTACACCAGACAACCTCGACAAATGCCACCACGACGCTATTCAATCGGTTACGCTTTAGCCACCAAGCACCACGAACAGCACCCTTAAGCTTGTGGTACTCCTGCTCCAAAGAGGCCGCCTTGCCCATGGCTTCTTGATACACTTGCCTTTGCTCCTTTATAATGGCAAGTCATCTTTGCAGGAAAAGCTCAGTGGAGTCGAATGAGCATTGGGGACCGGCCGACCTAATCAAATTTCTGTCAAAGGGGGTCGGTAGTCCTTGGTCAAGTCTATGCCCGACACTCAACAATGAGTCAACCTCCCTTGGAGCACTTAGAAACTCCAAGGGGGTGATAGGATGAGAAGCGGGCGGCAGCAATGCAGATGGAGGAGGGGGAGAAGGAGCTCGAACAGTAACTGCAGGAGAAGCAGGACGGGAGGTAGGCAGAGTCATCCCGGTAGCCATAAAAGGCACAATAGCAGATATAATAAGCGGAGCCGAGGTCACAATAGCAGGTGTAGTGGAAGCAGTAGCAGCTGAAGGAGCTCGGGTAGGAGGAGGGGAAGTCAAAATCATCCCGACAGCTTCCCTCAATGCACGAAGGCCACAAAGAGCATGGGTGGCCCGAGACTTCTTGTGATCGGACGTCTCGGCACCCTCATCCCTTTTTCTCTTTGCTAAATCGGCAGGGGACGGGTCGGGGAACTTAACGGGTACCTCAGAAGGGCCAACCAGAACAGTGGGTTGACTTTCTTCTTCAACCGGGGGGGAACAGGGGGTGGCACGACGTCATCACATGCATTGTGTATCAATAACCTTCATCGGAAATCGCCCATGATACCTGCAAAAATACAAAAAACATGCAAGTGTCAGGGTTAGCGCATTAGAAAAATAGAAGTTAGAAGGAAGAAAGATTAGCGTCCAGTGTGGTAGAAGGGTTATTTGCCGAAGGCAGCAATAATATAGCTCGCGCGTCCAAGGAGGTCGGCAACAACTCCAAGGTTGCCTTGTTAGACCTCTCCCTAAGGGTCAGCATGTCCTCATCAAAGGACCTGAACCTGGTAGGGTCAGCCTGCCAGTAGAAGGGAAAGCTGGCTTCCCCATCCCTGTTGTGCATTAATGGCAACCCATTAGCCACGACACCACTTTCGCGGACCTTGAAGTACCGGTCCTTGAAGCGGCGGAAGACATTGGTGTTCACCTCGAACAGCTTTTTCAAGACACTGTGCAAGCAGACCCAAGCAACTTCCCGGACAGCTTGGTCTGAAAGAAAAAAGCAAAAGAGAGGAACAGTGGCCGAATGTGCAGATAAAAACACAAAATCACAAAGGCCCGCACCACTGTCCAACTGTTATGGTGAAGTTGGGAGGGGGCCACATTCAAGTACTCCAACAGAGCACATTGAAAGGGAGAGAAAGGAAGGACAATACCCAACACCTCGAAAAGGCATTGGTACATGAAAAAGAAAGGCAACGAGTCCGGCATTGCCCTCAAGCAAGGAAAGTCACCTTCCCCACAGGGCTCAACGATGACCTTGCTGGCATCTGAAGGAGCCGTCATTTGCAACGTCGAGCGAAGCACATTTACGAAAATAATGGAAGCTATGGAAGAACGGTACTTGAACACGTCCTCCCTTACCCACTCATAGCCACGAATGGCTGGACCAGTCGGCAACAACCCAACACTGGGGCTACGACGCAGGAGTGAAGAGGCTCTAACGCCTCCAGGGCTACCCTGTCCCATCTTTCCCAGAGAAGGAGCAGGGATGACGGCGAGTGGTAGAGGATCATCCATCCTTGCTTGCCGACGAGGACGGAAAGTGTCCTCACCAGTTTGACAAAAACTCGTCCTTTCCTCTGCGGAAGAAGAAGAGCCGTCAAGAACGTCTCCATGGGTATTCTCCTCCGAAGAGTCACCCATGGAAATGACCTCACGCATAATGTGCTGCTCTACTAAGCCAACGGAGTCACTACCACCCATGCCTAAAGCAGAATCAAAAGTGGGTGAGACAGACATTCTAGTTACCTTGAAAGAAAATGGAAGCAAGAAGTGTAAAGAAAAAGACTAAGAGACATGAGAATAGCGTGAAAATCACAAAAATCTCCTCTATTTAAAGGTACAAGTGTATGTTGACAGTTATTGGATGATTTTAAAACGTCCCCTGAAAATTCGCGTCACAATATTCACCCACTACTGCACGATCTCTGGAACATGTCCACTTCCCGAGTGACACGTGTGCATGGGTAATAATGTGTGGGTGGCACGCAACTAATAGCAGTAATGAAGGTATAACACATATTTTCAAGGATCACATCAAACGGTCATGCTTTGACAGAACTCATCAGCCTTGACTCTTCATTTACTCGCTATGATCGGATTTGTCATTATTCTCGACGATTCACTTACCTGCCGAGATCAGTCTCATTTACTAAAAGACAAAATAGTTTGCCTAGGACTGCTCAACATTCACAACCCGGACTACCTTGTCCAGGTTCATCTATCAATGCGATCCGAGCTCGGGAACTTGTCTTGGCATAAAACCCAAGGTCCGCCCTTGGTACTTTACAAAACCCAAGGTCTACCCTTGGCACTTTACAAAATCCAAGGTCTGCCCTTGGTCCGAGGTTCGTCCTTGGTAACTTGTAGGTTCATAAATCCAAACTACGCTGAAACCATCCCGGTTCATAAGTAATGTTTTGGTTGACCTCAATAAAGCTATTTACCTCGACACGTGACATCATTCGTCCACCCTCGGAGGCTGACAACACTCTTTATATTACTATGATACTGGACATTCTGCCTCGACATTCCTTCATCCTCTTTCGCCCATAAATTGGCTCAGAGGCTAGGGGGCTTATGCACAGTCCAAAATAGTAAAATGACACGTGGCCATTATTGTGGGGCCACCGTACATGTGGACACCCTCCACATCAACACTGCTACATTAAATAGTGCTTATTCACTCTCCAAGTGTCAACCCGACACACTTGTCTAAGTTCCTCGTCAACCCTGCTATAGGAGCGTGGACACGGACTGCTACAGGAAAGATAAAATCTACTGCGCATATCTTTATATTAGCAACATATCAAATATGCCTATATATTCAAATTGGTGCAACCACCATATCTTATCATATCTTAACAAGTTTTCTACAAGCTATTACTTATCTACAAATAACAGTATATCAATAAGGTACACATTATCTTATATTTAAATAAGATAACTGCCTGCTATTATCTATTATTATCTTATCTACAGATTACTAACAAACAGAGGCCCAAAGTCCATACTCCACACTATAAATACAACCCTACAGGTTCACTCTAAACACACCTAATTCAAACTTGAATGCATTACTCAAGTTATTCATTCTCTACATATTATACTGAGTCCTCACACTCAGTTATTCTATTATAAATTGATGTACTTACTTGAGTGTCGGAGTGCTTTTCCTTTGTTTTGCAGGTTCCTCCTCTAAGCAAAGCTTACACATCATCCGATATGCAAAATTTGGAGTCCACATTGGCCACGCCTACCTCATACGTGGAATTTCCAGATTTTGGTAAGAATAGTAAAGTTGAAAATCCATTGGTAAATATGCATTTCCAATGGACAAAAACCAGTCTAAAATTTTGGTGTAGGAAAAAGCTTTTGTTGATATTCTATCAATAATTTCCAACAAATAATCCCTTGAAAATTACCGATGGACAACCCATCAGTAATTATTGACGGATATTTTGTCAATAATGGTTACTTTTTTCCAATGGATAATTTGTCTGTAATGGTTACACAAAAGAAGATAAGTATCAAACACAAGAGATTTTATATTGGTTCATCTACACCATTGAGATTACGTTCAATTTTTGGCAAATCACCAAGTTCAACTAATTTCAACAAAGTTACAAGTATTAGTCACTACCACTTTTGGCTTTGCAAGTAAAGCTTTACACCAAGCTTGAAACAACCAATATTTTTTGTCATACCAAGCTATTGTTGGCTCTAAACAAATCAAAATATATGAGTTTTGTATGCTCACTGATTAACTCTTAATCGTCTCAGAGAGGGATATGTAATCTAAGCTCCTAGTCTTTTCTCTCATGATATTCAAAGTATTTTGAGAGTGTTTCAAACTTTACTTGAATTTACACAAATTTTTTTGCAAAAAGAAATTGAATGATAGCATGTAGGTTTAAAACCCAGTTCTTCAAAGCTTTTGGTATTTATAGGCCTTCTTCAACAATTGTCCATTATGTCTAAATGAATTGAAATCTTCACTCACTACTACAAAAAGTAGTTTTAACATCGCTATGTTAACATCGATTTTTGATAAAACCGATGTTAACCAACACGCGGTGGCATATTCATAAATAACACGAGTTCCTTAACATCAGTTTTTCCAAAAATCGATATTAACATTTTTCTTTAACATTGGTTTTTGAAAAACCGATGTTAACATAAATTCATTAACATCGATTTTTTTAGAAAACCGACTTGTTCTTTGTCGTATTTATAGTCTGTAACTTCTGTCCCCCTCTTCTCATGGTCACTTTTGAAACCCACTCTCTCCATCTGTGTGCCCCTCTGTAACTTGAAATCCTTAATCTCTCTCTACGGCTCTGTAACAGTCTCTGGTGACTCTCACTCTCCCTCTCGCGCGCTCTAAGGCTCATCTTGACTCACGCTGTCGTGCGCTTTCACTCTCGCTCTCGCGAGGTCTGACTCTCACTCTCAACGGCAGCTGCGGTAATGGCATTCAAAGTCTGACTCTCAGATAAGTAAAATACTCTTAAGCATGAACCCCTATTTCTTTCAATTTCAAAACTCATTCAAAGTTTGTTATATACCAGATGTGCATAATTATTAAGCATGAAACCCTTTCTCTTCTTGAAACTTGCTTAGATATCAGATGCACGTAGGTAAGCAAACTTCATTGTTTGGTTATGTTTCCTTAACATGCTTTTTCATTTGTTGCCCCCAAAAGAGTGGATACAAGGTTGCCTTTTTGAATAATAGTGTTGAATTTTTGTTTTTTTTTTGCATTCTGGTATCATACACATAGTTCTATTTGTGCTCTATACTAGCTTTCACTTGTTGAATTTGATGTTGACTATGTTATCCTCTCAATGAGAAAGGCCAAAGCTAACGCTGTACTGATTCCACTGAAGTAGTAGTTCTCCAACTAGAATAGGTCACTCTGAGACATGTAACCATTGCTTCAAAGAACCTTGTATAGAGGCTAGGTTATGCAAAGTAAATTAATAATAGCTCATGTTGTTTAATATTTGCAGAAGTAATTACTAGTTATATGGAAATCAATACCTATAATTATCAATTAGGGCAACTGTTATTCAATCTTGTACATAAGAGTTTGGCAACTTGTTTAACCTAAACATATAGTTTGAAAATGTATCTTGCATTTTAAAGAACACTGCAACAATAACCACCACGTGAAAACTGACAACAAATCCTCAATGGCAATACTTGAGAGAGTGAATAATTGTGTTGTTATACAAAGTGTGCAATAAGTATATGTCAATTACATAACTGGTAGGTGATTTGATCCTTTAGGTCACCTTGTTTTTTCTCATAGTTCTTGTCTCATTTTTGGTCATATATGGTGTAATGACCTAAAATTATTCTAGATGTTATATTTTTATTAGGGTTTAATTTTAAGAATCGTTAGATAATTTTTATTACTATTTTATTTTTACTGAACGGATCCTAGTATAAATTCTAAAACGTATAAATTATAGAAGTTGTTAAAATGATATACATATATATATATATATATATATATATATATAAAAGTAGCCATAGTCCATTGTTACATAGGTCATTTCTTTCGGTTACCTCATTTTTAATACAACAAGAAACTTAACTGTTAGAAAACACCTCAGTCACCTTAGTTATTATTATTATTTATTTACAAAAACCTACAACTCATGTCTTCATTTCAGAAGTTCTCTACAATGCTCTCTTCTTCATTGACTAAATTGATTGGTTCCATGGGTGGGTTTGGATAGGCAGGAGCAAACTGTAGGAATGGGTCATTAGAATTAAACAGTCCATTAAGTACAGAAATTGGAAAATGAGTGCTAAAATAAATATATGCGCGTATAACTGGGTGCATGATTACGACATAACAGTTCCTCTCCTCATCGATGTACCACCCAAATCTAACGCATCAAGGAAGATGATGGTTGAGGGAATCTAAAATAAAACATGAAACTAATCTAGTGCCAATAAAGTTTCTCAGTAGGAAAAACTAATCCACCAAACACGTTAGTACGTTAGTAAAATCATCAATATATACAAATGAATCCATAAAATAATTATGCAAACTATATGAATGCATGAAGTGAATTTTCCCAGGGTGCACATGGCCTCTACATATCGTACTGTATGTAGTTACACCTCATACTGGATGTAGACGCTGCAATCGTCTTATGCAAACATGCATGATTTTTCCATGTATTTGCACCTGGTCCCTACATCTCGTACTGGATGTAGTATCAGATTTTGTTTCACAAATCTTGTACTGGACTCGGAAACATGAATCAATATATCATCACATCAAAATCCATCCATAACAAAATCCATAAGCAAATACATACCACCTTATGGAAAATATTTTTATCATAACATCATACGTACCACAAGTATGGTTAAACCACCATACCTTATTTAAGTAAGATCATTACCAACTTAGGCATGACAATTGAATATCCTCAAGCTACAGAAGAATCATGTTAGTAATCTAACTAATAAACCACAATATATCTTTAAAATAATTACTAATTCCTTTAAACCTTCACAAGAAAAGATTAGAACCTAGTATGCATCTTAATCTCCTTTCACCTACCAATTACTACTTCATCCTCAAAATTTAATCACTTAAGCATTTGAACCATTTAACTACATACCATTCAACCTCTACTTCTAGAAATTAATTCAAAACATTCCCATAATAAAAATATGAACAAACAGCCCAAAGGTCATCAAAACCACTTCCAAAATTCACCAAATATAATTCCAAACATCACTAATATTTCAGCCTACAAATCATCACCTATCCTATGGTTTTAAATCAACATTTTCACATCATAAAATACCTTCTAATAACATGAAATTCCAGCCTAAAATAATAACCATAAATCTGTACATTTAAACATATAGGCTAGTCCAAATAAATTCTTAACTAGAGATTGAAGCCTAGTCAACCTCAAGTGAGTTTGATTTTTGAAATGGAATGGAGTATGGGATGTCTTCCTTGGAAAATCCTCTAAGAAATGAGGTCTTGAAAGAAGAAATTGGCTAATAGATAAGTGGTAGAAAGAAGGCACGGTCAAAAGCAAGCAAAGGAGGTAGGAAGTGAAAAGTGGGTGCAAGAAGCAAGTAGTAGGTGTGATAGGTTTTGTGCTGAAAATTTACGTGCACAAATTTTGGAAGCATTCAACCTATTTATACTACTTTAATTGGTTCAGATTTAAGGCTTTTAGTTGTCTTAAAACTGATTTTAGAAGTTAGTTTAGTTAGATTTTAACTAGGTAATCATTTCATTAGGAGATATTTAACCTTAAGCCTTATCTTGACTTTGATTCTTTGGTCAAGATTCTTCTAAATTATTGACTTGGGCATCTGGATATGCTACATGGAACTTGGCTGGAGATCTTCATATCCTTTGCTAAATCTACTCCAGCTACACACACGGTTAAATACACAACAATAGGCAAGTATCATTGCAGCACCAAATTTTTATGTTTTAAGGAAAGATTCCATTCATTAATGACCATGTGGTTATGTGGAAAGTTTTCTATAAATGACCAATTTTGATTGGTCTAAAATATTTGGCTGAGATCATTCCTTGCACTTAATTCCCTAAGCTTCCATGTGGAAGATCTCATAAGATGGTTAAGGAATCTTGGTTTCAACGTTCTCTCATTACCTTTATTGACTTTGCCTTGACTTTGGTTTACCAAATTTTCTTTCTATTAGTTCACTTAGCTATGCCTATTCTATGGCTTTTGCACATGAATCCACTTCTGAGTAGTCCAAAATTGAGCTGAATATTTGATTCCTTGGGCCAAAATTCCAAGAGTTACAAGTTGTGCCCAATCCAAAAGGTCCAAAAGGCTAGAAACACTTAACCAGATGGGGTTCTCTCATTGTTTATTCTGTACCAATCTACTAGTCCAAAAATTCTCATATTTTAGTATGTTGAAATAGACTTCCAAAGCTTTATAAAAAGGTATCACATGCCTTATTTGGAGTTATAAAACTCAAGATATAGCATTTTTAATCTAGACTTCCAAAGCTGCCAGCGAATTCAACTTAGGACAATGATATCTCCTAGTATTTTTGTTATTTCAGGCAGTAAAAACTCTAGATTTATCTGAAATTTTTATATGTTATAGTTGACATCTAGATATTTAATTCCATATATCATACACCTAATTTGATTAAGAAATGAGAGAGAAATAAATTTTTCAATACAGGTGGCAGAAACTGTTTTTGAGTGTTGACAGTTTTGAGAAAGTTGTGTTAAAATAAATTCTATCCTACTATTCTTGTATCCAAATATCATCACACTTCCATAATTCAATCATAAATATAAACTCAAGATATAATTTTGAGGATGTTACATATGGTACTTGTCTCATTTTTCTTTTGTTCTGTAAAGATGTCAGAGTCCTAAATGGTAACTAGTAGGTGATTCACAAAAGCCATAGTTAGGTTTGTCTTTTTAAAAAAGTGAGGAGTAAGAATTTAATTTTTTTTAGTATTGTGATGTATGTTTTATGTTACAAAAGCTTTCAAGTTAAATGGCAATTGATCTTTATTGCCTCCAAGAGTTAATTTGAGATCCTTGACTTATGAAAGGCAGAAAAACTTTAAAGAATAAATCTCGGTTGTTGCGAATGCTTGTGGGGTCCATGTATCCATGTTGTCTCTCCCTAAGCGTATTCATTTGTATTGATGTGGCTGTAGAGTGTAGAGAGATTAAAAGAGTTAAGGTTCATTAAAATCTCTGTGAACTAGACCTTAGTGGAATTGTCAATGACATTAGAGTAAATGACCCTTTTTTAAAACTATGATATAGTTAGAGTTTCCAATCTTTGAGTTTGTATAATTTCTTTTTTGGTTCCCCATGTCATGGGTCACATGACAGGTTTCCCAAGAAGTTTCTACTTCTATCTGTTTCAAGATTGCACTTCTCACCTTGAGTTAAATCATCTTTCATATGCTTTGTCTTGCTTTGCTGAATCTTTTCTTGTATTAGGTAAAGAACTGTGACGTGGAGGTGATATAAAAGCTCAAGCAACAATTTGTGCTCAATACAAGATAACAGTCACTCTTCTTTAGGTACTATTACTACGCTTCAATTTCTAATGACATGGATAGAATGGACTCTGACCTACAAGTAAATTAGGTAATTTAGCTTGTGTTTGTCTAGGCCATAATGCAATGTTGTTGTAAAATTTTACTAAATTAGGTCATATATGCTTCATTGGTGATTATTTTCAAAATATGAATGATAGTAGTAGTGACTTATGTAGGCTAAGACTCACACTAGCCCAAATTATGTCCTACACCTTGAATGATTTCTTTATCACACACCCTTACTTTTGTCCTAGATGCAGTCAACCACATTAGTATTTTATTAAAATTGTGTGTCGTCTTTGAATATAACATCTTCAATGTTCAACATCATTTGTAGGCAGTCGTCCTTTTGCTCTTTGCATCATCATCCTTAGATTCCTTGTTGGAGTTTGTCAGTGACCATCATCACATGTACTTATGAATGTGTTTATTATTTTTTTGAGGTTCTATATGTATACACGTGCTTTTGCAACTTGTTTTATGTGATTAATGACTACTGTTGTTAGTATGTAGGTGTCCTAGAGACAATCTGATTTATCAGTTGAACACCTTGTACTATTTATTATTTCATGATTAATAAGAGCAAACTTTATCTTTATAATATTTATGTTCACCTATATTTATAGCAATACGCGTTTAAAGATAAAGGCCCTAGGAATAGAACAAGTGTACACTTGAGGATCTATGATAGGGATCATGATCATGAGGATTCGAGGACACCATATTTTTATTATCTAAAGCTTGTTCCTAGTCTTGAGTCATCAAGAAAGGGCATCGATGATCTCAATAAAACTAGTACGATGTAACACCCTGAAATTTCGATAACTTAAAATATATGTGTGATGTATTCCTTGTATAATTTGATTAATTTATTAATTAGGATTAGTTGAAATGTTATGTGAATTATCCGTGTGCAATTGGTTGATGTAGAGGTCAAGTTATGTGGAGTTTGTTTGAGATGCGTTGTATTTGAGTGATTCCGAGTTTGACCCAAAATCTATTTTAGTAAAACCATCATTATGTATTTCTTAACCGTTGGATTTATATAAAATTTTAAAGGTAGGTTCTTAACTCACATATAAAAGTTTTGACCCTTGGGATTTACCAAATAACGTCGGAAACATGAGAAATGAATTTTTCACTGTAGCAGAAATTCTAGAATCTGGTTAGCTCGCCCAGCGAATTTTGCAGGCACTTTTGCTCGCCTGGGCGAGTGAAGGCGGTGATAAATAGTGCAGAAGCATTCCAAGCCATGAAAATTTGCCTCCTTCCTCCCAACAGCCAACCCACCTCCTGTAACACCCTGGAAATTTTAGTTGCTAAGATAAACATTTTATGTGGCTTAATTGTTTTATTTAATCTTGCAATCTGTTGATAAGTTTTTTGTATTGGTATTTGTGCTTGAGAAATTCAATTTTCCGGGCTAGGATAAGCTGTCCGTATACAGTGTCAACTATGGTGACTATGACATCTTTTCAGTCACACAAGTTGGCAACTTACTTTAGTAGCTCCGCCTATAAATAGCAGTGCAAGAAACAGAAGCACGTTCATTCTCACTTCTGTGTGTGCTTCTCTTCTTTCTCTCTAAACTCATTTGTACTCAAAAACTTTTCTTTCTCAACCCTCTGTATTACTTTTAAACTCTCGAGAACCACCGTAGCTGTAGTAGAAAGCCTCTAAGATAAGAGGAAAATCGTTATCGGAGTTTAACTCGTTGCTGTAAAGAATTTGTGTTTGGACAAAGCTTACGATTAGGTTTAAGAAAAGAACTCTCGTTTAGGTAAGGGGAGTTTTATTGTGTTAATAATGATTTTAGATATCATGGTTGAGATGCAATATGTATATGTGTTTTGATGTCTTGTGTGAAATAAATTGATGAAGTTTTTATGTGATGTGTTTGTGAAGCAGACGACTACCGGATTGGGTAAGTCGGGCTGGGCAAGTGGCATATATTCATCAAACCTTTGTTGTGATGTCGGCTATCGGGAAGGGTTGGCCGAGTTTCATATATGTGTCAAACCTTTGTTGTGATGTCGACTACCGGGAAGGGTTGGCCGAGTTGCATATATGTGTCAAACCTTTGTTTGTAATGTCGACTACTGGGAAGGGTTGGCCAAGTTGAGCGGTTTATGCAGCATGCATGTATGCATGCAGGACCTAACTTAGTCCTTGTTGGTGGACGTCTGCATATCGGGTTACTTACTTGGTAGAGCTCGTACCTTCTCGGGAATAGAGCTATCGGGTTACTTACTCGGCAGAGCTCGTACCTTTTCTTTGTGAAATATCGGATTCCCTTACCCGGACAACCTTGAGTCTTACAAGCGCTAGCTGTTATAATCAATTACAACGCTTATGTAATCGATTGCATAGTGCTGATTCCGACCTTATTCAGATTCTTACCTTGAGACAGTATATCTAAGTGCCAGTTCGGATACCTAATACTTTACACCTATTCACTTGTTTGTAGTGTTTGTGAATGACGTATGTGATTACGTTGAGGTTAGCCTATGGGATGGCTTGAGATATTAAATGCATTTGGATATACATAAATACCCACAGGGGTGTATGACATTATCCTAGCTAGGATGAGTTGATCCCAGGCCGGGTTATACGTTGATGATGTCATGGTGATATTCTATCTATAGATGTGAGATGCCAGGACCGGGTTGTTAACCTTATGAGGACCACAATCAGTGCATCAGTAGGCTCGAGAATGGGTCAATATATATGTACATGGGGGGGTGTATGACATTATCCTAGCCAAGACGAGTTGATCCTGGGTCGGGCCATACATTGATAGTGCCCGTGAGACATGTATGTACATAGGGGTGTATGACATTATCCTAGCCAGGACGAGTTGATCCCGGGCCAGGTCATACATTGATGGGGCCTATGTAACATATTTCATTTGCATGACAGAAATAGGATGATTGACTGTAATAGTACGAGAAGTACTGGGGGACCACGTCTGTAGGGATATCCTTATGAGACCCATTATTGGCTAATCACCATGGAGGGGATGAGTCCTGTGCACAACAGAGTGACCCCAAACATCAACTGCAGCTATCATTTGGACCATGGATTTGGCCTATTTCCAGGATGGTACCACATTGCATTCTGAGAGAAAAGTCAAAAGCATGCATCATGACTAGTCATTATGAGATGAATTGTGAAATGTTTGATGGCTTGTCCATGTTTGATTACGTGATAAAGTGCCTAGATATTGTGATATTACGATGATCGGATTGCTCATCTTTAACTTTTTTTATCTATTAATTATTATTTTACATGATGAACTCACCTTTGCTTTCTTGTGCCATGTGGTTTTGGTACCTGTGATGATCACGAATCTTGTTCGTGTAAGCAGATGGGCAGTAGCAGGAAATTTTGAGAGACGCTTTCTTTTGATGGAGCCGCCAAGTAGCCGGGGAGGGATGTTAGATTAGATCCTGACTTGTAGAGGTATTTTGTTGCTGGGATGGTATTGGACTTGATCCCGGGCCAGAGTTGTACTATGACAACTCACCCTTAGTCATTTCATCCTTGGTTTCATCTGAAAAATTATGTACACTTCAGACATGATTACTTGTTGTAATAACCTAGGTTTATAATTAAGAGAAAAAGAAAGAAAATTTAAATTTAACTATATTCCGTCACAAAAAGTGTTAGCGACGGAATTAGCGACGGATTTTGCGACGGATTTAGCGACGGCCAGAAATGCCCAGAAATGCCATTTTGTCTGGAACTCCACGCCTGAGGCGTGGGAGTCCACGCTTGAGGCGTGGGAGTCACGGCAGAGGCCTATAAAAGGCCCAAAAGCTGGGAAAACCTTGGCTTTTCTTCCTTTCTTCTTCCTCCTTCGTCCAGACCTCCATTTATGCTTGTCCAAGCTTTTTGGGACCACATTTGATAGCCTAAACACCTCCCTTAGACCTTTGATTGTGAAGAAAACACCTTGGAAGCTTGAATCATTCTTTCTTTTCTTGAGAAATTCCTTTTTGAGAGAATTTGGGAATCTCCAAAGGAAGCTCAGAGAACTTGGGTTTGGCTGAGACCCATTGCGTGGGAAGGACACCGGAGTTCGAGAGGGTGGTCCTTGGGTCTTCCTTGCCGTTATTGAGGTAAGAAACTCAAGTTTCTCAGCTTGATTTTGAAATTGGGGGTTTGCATGAATAGTAACCCTTTTGTGATGGGGCTAGAATTAGCTCTGGGTTCTGTAGAAGATTATGTTCAGGGGGTTGTTTTGATAATGTTAGAGCCTTCAGAGATCATTACTGATGAAGTTTGATTTTGGCTCTGAGTATGTATGAGTAGAGATAAAAGGCTAGTAATATGACTAGTATGAACCTTAGAGCAGTTGACAAAGTTGCTCATGAGAATAGATGAGGTTTATGAGCTTGAACTGCTGATAATGAGAAGTTGGATATTGAGAAGGTTAAAGCAGGGATATGCTTTGTGTTAGCCTGATCAGAGTCCTTGTAGAGACTCTGTAGCCTTGATGAGGCCGAGAGGGATCCTGTTGAGGGTCTGAGAATCGCTTGTGTAGTGATTATTATATGAAATAGAGAGGATGATAGTTTCCTTTCGTTTGAACGTCCTAAAACCGTATTTGATGTGTTATGTGCTGGTTCTTGTGTAGGACGTGAGCTTGATAGCTCTGGTGGTGTTGACCACGAGGCCGGGAGAGCCGGTGATCTGTCTAGAGCAGGTAAGCTCTTGGTTCTTGGTTGTAATTTCTTTGCTGTGTTCCACCACAATCCTAAGGGGTTGATGGTTCTGTTGTGCTGTTATGCATATGTCATTGATTGGTTATTGGTCTGATTGGCTGAGGAGTGATTATTGTGCCCTATGAGAGGGTAATGACTGTGATTTGATATGTGATGTTTGTCATTTGATCTGGACCCAGAGATGGGTGATTATGATGCATAGTTATAATTTGTTTGGCTTGAGATAAACATGATTGATTGTGGAATCCTATGGTAATAGGATAGATGACATGTGATGGATTTAGGCCTGACATGAGATGTTTCCTGTAAGATAGAGGCCGGCCCGGTATATAGGAGTCCTCCAGACGTGGTTGTACCTATATATTTTCGGGGTGCCTATGGTAGAAGCCGGCCCGATATATAGGAGTCCTCCAGACGTGGTTGTACCTATATATTTTCGGGGTGCTTCTGATAGATAGCTGATAGATAGCTGATAGATAGTAATTATTGAGACAGGATATGAGTTGTAGCTCATGATAGAGGAGCCGGCCCGGTATATAGGAGTCCTCCAGACGTGGTTGTACCTATATATTTTCGGGGTGCTTCTGATAGATGATGATGATAGATGATAGATGGTGATGACCATCGGAATCACATGGACATTGACAGATGGTTGTACATTGACTGCTGATGTGTTGATTGAATAAATTGTTGATGATAATTATGATGTTTCTGTCTGTGTATCTGTTGTCAGTGAACCAGGGGAAGGAAATACCTTCAAGGGCCCTGAGTTTACTGAGATTTTATATCTCACCCCTTGTGTGGGGCTTATATTTTGCAGGTAAATCCTCAGGAGGAGCAGATAGATCCCAAGGCAAGAAGCCTATGCAGGATTAGCTGCGGAGGGATACCTTAGGCTAGAGGACTTGAGCATGTGGCTCTGGTGTTTTGTATTTAGCCTTTGGTTTGATTTTGTTGTACACTGAGGGGAGTTTTATGTACAGTTTTGTATCTGATCAGAGATGTATATGTATATTCACCATATTATATGTACAGTGTATATAATGATGACATTTGATGATGTCACTTTTAGTATGTGCTTCCAAACTGCCTAAACTCTGATTGATTAGCTGTTTGTGTGTGGATATGCTTGGTAATGACCCTTATAGCTGAGGGGGCGTTACACTTGTAATCACAAACGAATGATGTTTTTATATGAATGAGTATTTCGATGTATTTTATAATCTTGTATATTTGGATTTTGATATTTGTTAGGATTACGCGAAATATTTATTTTTTTATAATCAACTTAAATGGATGTTCTATTAAAACCATGATTAAGAGTGTGAATAAGGATATGATACAGTAATGACGAGGTGGGTCGTTACATCTCCCACCACCATCCTCCACCACCCAAGACCACCAGTAAGCACCACGGACCGCCGTTGCTTGCCACAAGACCACTGTATGGAGAGGAACCCTTTAATCGGAGTGGAATCTTTGAAACTCCTCTTGAAGTTTCGGTAGAGAACGGAGCTCTCAATCCTTCTTTCTTGGTTTCCTTGAGGTAATCTTAGTTTATTTTGTCTTCTCCTAGCTAGTTTAAGCTTCTATTAGTGTCTCTTGTGTTTTGGGTACTGTTGTTGGGAGTTTTACACTTCCTTTGAAAAACCCTTTGAAAAGAAGATGTTGTAAAAGTCTCCTTTTTATGAAATTGATGTCATTTTTGTGATCCTTGTTGAACCCCGATCACATTGGTGTGATCAGAATTTCAAAATGATGTCTTTTGATGTAAACTCCCAAAACACCCTTTTAGCCCCTTTTTGATTTGAGTGGGTATTTGACCCCAAATGTTAATATTGATCTTACCTTGGAAATCTATATTAAATTGTCTTCGATTTGGTATATACAGCTTTGCGTTTGGACAAAAACACACGTATTGAAGGATCTCCAAAACAACACTGAGGTTTTAACAGGAGAACTCCTAGTTAGATAAGGGGAGTTTATTATTTAGTTATAGTTTTGGTACCATAGTTGGGGGCCAGGGAGTCCAACTATGAGGATAACTGCATGTCCCTGCTGTGTGCTGGTTTTCAAGAAAAACCATGTTTTTAACTAATGGGATGTGATGTATTTATGATTGATGTGTGTTTGTTCCTGTGTGTGCTCATTTTCAAGAAAAACTATGTTTTTAACTAATGGGATGCGATGAATTGGCTTGTTGATGGATAAACTGTGAATAATATTGTTGTTGTAATGATTGGATTTTTGGAAAAAGTCTTAATTACAAAGGATACTCTGCCCAAAATTTTATAATGTGCTTCCCTATTTAATTCTTTATTAAATTTTTAAATGGGCATAAGAGTGTGTTTTCTATATTGTAGTCCTCCTCTTTAGTTTAGAATTTTCCTAAAATACCAGTCTCGTGGTAATATGGATTGTGGATGAATGACATGATATTGATGTCATTGATAATATTGAAATAAGATGTTATTGATGTGTTGGTGATGATTGAATGAGATAATGATGATGTGTTTGATGATGTACAAATGAAATAATGTTGATGTAGTTGATGGTGTTGAAATGAGATGACTTTGATATGTATGATGATGAAATTAGATGATGTGATGTGGATATTGATAATGACATTGATAAGAGATTATGTTGATGCTAATGATGTCATTATGTGATATGGATATATAT
>QARZ01000560.1:40766-88243 GCA_013407115.1 Glycine latifolia
TGGTGCCCATGGCTGTATGCTGTGTATGTACACGTGGGATGCAATGATCGGTTGGTTACCCTTGCGAGGAAGGATGTGTTCCTAGCTACGGTCAGTGTATTGGTGAGCCCATATTGGGGTGTTATGTATGTACATGGGGGTGTATGACGAGTTACCCTTGCGAGGAAGGATGTGTTCCTAGTCGGGTCATACATTGATGATGCCCATGTTTCATACTTCATTTGCATTGATGGAAATAGGATGGTGGCAGTTGGGTACGGAGGTACTAGGGTGGCATCCCTGTTTGGAACTCCCTTGTGACTCAGGGCTGATCACCATGGAGAGGGAGCGGCCTATGCACGACAGAGTGACCTTGATAAGCTACTGCATCATTTTTCTGAGAGAGGCTATTTCCATGAGGATGGTACCGCATTGCATGCTGATAGATGAGTCAGGTGCATGCATCATTCCGTGCATGATTGTTTGAGTTATGAAATGCATCAGATGATTGGTTTGTTGAGTATGTATTGGATTAATAGAATTTTGGTAATAGTTGTGATTGTGATTGTTGTTTCCTTTCCAATTGTGGTTACTTGATAATTGTTGGTTGTACATAATAAACTCACCCTTGCATTTGTTGTATTGTGTGGTTGGTACCTGTGATGATCGCCAACCTTCGTTCATGTGAGCAAATAATTAGCCTTAGGTGACTCTGGAGGGAGATTCTTTTTGGTTGGAGACGCCAAGCCGACGTGATGACGTTGGGTTTCTTTTTGGGAAAGAGTTGTGTTTTGTTAATCAACTCTTTCTTAGTTAGTTCTTTGACTTTTTGTTAGATATGTAATTTCAGTTGTATTACATGTAAAACTAAAGGAATTTTTAACTTATGGATGACATGTACTGATTTAATATATATATATATATATGTGTGTGTGTGTGTGTGTGTGTGTGTGTGTGTGTGTGTGATTAATTATGGAATTGTAATATGTGTATGATAATTATATTATCGCAAAAAATTTACCATCTTTTTCATAATCAATTTAATGAGGTTTTCATTAAGTTAAATCTTGTGCGGTAAGAGTTGATGATACAGTAGCGACGAGGCGGGTTTTTACATACGATATCTTCTACTTGTATAGAGATACAAGGTAGGGACCTCATGGAATGCAGGCATGGTGATGCCTTAGCTGATGTAGTGGGTGGATATGTTGGGGAACAGATGGCACTAAACTGACTGGCCAAGAGACTCCACAAGGGTTCTTTAAAATATCATTGGATTTGTAAAGTCTCTCATCGTTTGGTAGTGCGGATCGTTCTAGACTTGAGGATGTCATCGAATACTGTGTTTTAGGGTTATACTTTGACTTACGACTCTATCTGCTTAAAAATGGGGAAAATGGTGTACTCTTGGGTATCACCCGAATACATGAGTATAGATAGACATGCCGAAAGGACTCACAATCCCGTACGAGGGATTAGTCATTCACAAGACCGGTAAGGCTTGGATGACTTCTAGTTGACTCGGGAATCTATGCATAGTAAGAGATCATGAGGAGTCATGATCTATCTTAGAGTCAATAAAAGAAGATTCCTAGTTCCTATGAAAAGCTATATTTAGTCAATAAAGAGAGATGATACTTTATCCTTGCTCTCGACTAAATGTGAATGACGATGTGAGGGATGATGGAGACACGGTATCCAAATTAGAAAGGTAGATCACTTGATCAACTCAATTAGTTCTGGGGTCGCAGAGCATTGCTAGTGTCTTATGTGGTCATTAAATGAATTGGGCCCGTTAGAAGAGTTTAATTGGTCCAAGTTTATTTATGTCAGTGACTAATTGGGCCTAATGGGTCACACACAAAGGCTATTCTTTGTTGCAAGTTATAGCAAGTTTGGGCAAATAATTAGTTATTGGGCTTTATCAAGACTATGAGTTGAATTGGGTTAGTGTTGGACTTCAAGCCCACTTGAATCATGCTCCCTATTTGGGGCATTAATGGTAAAATTGGTTTCTCCACTAATGGGCCCAAATGTGTTGATAGGCCCGATGGGCCTTGGGCCTTGAATCCTAGTAAGTCAAGAAGTTTGACTTGACCAAAATAGGTTTTGGGCAAATTTGAAATTTGAATTTGAAATTGAATTTTGAAATTTTGAATTTTGAATTCAAATTCAAATTCAAATTACAAACTGGGATAAGATTGAATTTATATTTGAGTTTAAATTTCAAATTTGAATTTGAATTTGAAATTTGAAATTAAATTTTAAATTCTATGAGGTTAAGTTGTTGAGGCTAATTCACATTATCTAGATGAATTATCCAATAAAGATTGGATGAAGATTCTCTCAACAACATTGGTTGCTGAGAATAATTCATATTATCTAAATGAATTATCCAATAAATATTGGATGAAGATTCTCTCAACTACATTATCATTTGAATTCTGAATTCAAATAAGTTATTGTTGCAACAAACTTTGGATGGAGGAGAGAGAGAGGGTGGCGATTTTTGGAGAGAATCTTGTTAGATTTTTTTAAAATTTTTCCCCAACAACTTGGGCTGATTTGGAGTGAGAGGATAATGCAATGCAACAACCTCATCCCCCCTTAAATAGGTGCCTATATGGGGAAGAAGAAGAAGAAGAAAATTTCGCCCCTCCTCTCTTGATTCTTAATCAAGTTCTAGCTTTTCTTCCTCTCTTGCTGCACCTTCACCTGACCTCAAGACACCATCATAGTCTTGAGAAAAGAAATCAAATACTTGAAAGCCTCACACCTTGCATGCGCCTAGCAAGCCACCAAGGAGAAGGTGGAATCAAGGAAAAGAAGTTCTCACTGCAAGAAGAAGATAACCGTGTGGATCACCATTGGAGGGCGTCATCTGTAACACCCTGATATTTCAATAACTGCAAATGTATGGTCAAAATGTTTCTTGCACAACTATTTGATGTGAGTGCCTATATTTAAATTATTTGGGTGAAATATAAATTAGAGATATTACAAAAATGTTTGAAGAGAAATGACCATATTACCCTTCCCTTGAAGTAGAAATTACGAAAATGCCCTTAGATATTTTGGTTAGATATTTTAAAGTGGAAATTACACAAATACCCTTGGATATTTTGAAAATTACAATCATACCCCTAGGGTGAGTGACAAATTACCATAGTACCCTTGAGGCTAGAATTACCAAGACACCCTTAGATATTCTGTGAAAACTTGATGAAATTATAGAGTATCCTTGGATGGCAAATTACCAAAATACTTTGTGACAGAAAACCTCAGAATAGAATTTCTATGAATTTTATACGATAATAACTTTGAAACTTTATTCAGGAGAATTCAAGCAGGAGAAAAATATAGAAAAATGATAAGTAGAATCTGGGGAATTTTCTTTTAATTGTAGGATGTACAGACTTATTTAATAAAATGGTTTAGTAATTGTAATGATCAGAAGCAGAACAGACCAATCAAAATAAAGATAAAAGCAGTCTTGTATGTAAGGCCTGTGTAGCACTTTGTATAAGACTATTTGTGAGTATTTGTATTGTAACTGAAGTCAGTTTCTGGAAATCTCTGGAGTTCTATTATTCAATATTAGCTTTAGGTAAAAGAGTTCGAATTGAACTTTACTTCCTTCTAGTAAATGCCATGTGTGAAGTTATGTTGAAATTGGATTCTTCTTCTACATAAAAAAAATGACATATGTATACAATAAGAACCACACAATTTTCTCCTCTTTAAGGAAATAAAAACATGGTATAGAAAGAGGAAAGGTAGATAAAAATCTTCCCCTTGGCTATGGTATTCACGTGAAGAAGAGGAAAGGAGAAAATAAGGTGGTCTTATCATACCAAAAAATTTGTTAAGTCATGATAAGTAGAAAAATACCTTAAGATTCATAAATTAAAATGATAAGATACAATCATGAAGGCTTAAGAAATATCTAGCCACTTGTAACTTACTATTAATATAGGGATAAGAAGCCATCATGCCTTGAAAGATATTTATACAAGGTAGCATGAAAGGAAGAAAAATATTCTCTTCCTTTATTGATCACGTGAAAGAGGGAGAAGAATGGAGAAGATTCATGAATATGGACAAGTAGAAGGACACTTGGAAGGAAGGTATTATGACTTAGAAGATTTTTATAAAGTTAAAAGATATTTAGGAAAACAATTATGAGCTTAGTTAGAATGTAATGGAGTGAGATGAAACTAAGTTCTAATGAAACCAAATAAGAGTGACTAACTAGGAAGGGGTAAGAATGTCCTTGAATATTATATTATTTTCCAAACACTATATAAAGGGAGAAGGGGGGCCTTAAGTGGAAGTCATTTTCAAGACTTCCTCCCTACATACCATACCACACGTGAACTTCCACCCTCACATCCCTTTCATTTCACTTTCATCCTTTCCTTTTCAAAGCCTAAATCAAGTAAGAAAAAGACCCCACTTCCTTGAAGAATCACGTGTAAAGCTAGTACCTTTAGGAAGAGAAACACAAGCTTATTAAGAGGTTATAAAGTACGTATAGGGAAGTTTTATGATAAGGATATTTTAAGTGTTATTTGTGTTTGAATAAATGTTTGAAGTTCTGTGAAGTATGACTTGTATCTAAGTAATTGTTGGACTTGAGTTCTAACTATATGTTTGAGTACTTGAATGAAGTCATGTGTTGCTGAGTGTTTCTATGAATCTCTGTACATGAATGATATGTTGAGTTTCTGTACATGAGTAACAAGCTGAATGTTGTACTTGATTTATGTTGAATCTCTAAGTAAAGTATACGAGACAATGATTAAAGACTGATGTTGAAAATAAATATGAGTTGATAAAATGAAAAGAGTTATGCATTAAGTGAATCAGTTTCATGTGTCTCATATCATAAGAGTTGCCTTAGAGTGGAGGTGTGCCTCAGAGAGGAGGTGTGTCAGATAGCTGCAGGAACTGAGTTCGAGCGTTCAGACAAGAGGAGTCTGAGCTGGGGGTGACTCTTGCGGTGGGGAAATCACGCCACCCATGATGATCACATGAAGTGTGGGTGAGAATCCAGTGCAACACCGTGATACCCTGACTGATCGTTTCAGTTCTGTGCCACTGGGATGGGGCTATCATGACAGTTGGTACCACATGATAAGAGTCTAAGAAAATCATGCATCATATAAAATTAGAACTAAAATTTTGAGGATGTTGTTATGAATATCTGCATATTGAATATAATCTGTTGCTTAAATTATGTTTATCATAAACTTACCCTATGTTTTGTGTCTGTGGTTGACACCTGCTATGACCTCGATTTTATTCGGGCAAGCAGATGAACAACAAAGAGAGAGACTGCCTAGTTGTCTACAAGAAGAAGATTTTGTTTAGAGATGTGTTGTTTGAAGATGTATTCTTTTGTTACAGAATGTTCTAGTTATTTGTATTATGTAATAAAACCATTGCCAGTTTGTACTCTTATTATATGTTACTTCAGGTTTATAAATATTAATCAGTGATGAAATTTTCTTGGAGTATCAGTTATTGGCAAAATTTTATTATAACTAATTGGGTGCTCTTAAGTAAGTTGAAAAGAATTTTCATTAAAAATCAATAATAACAAGATCGTAAGTTGAGGCATTACATCATTTTCTTTGAGTCTTCAAGTGATAAAGGTGTTTCTAAAACCCCAACGTGTTTCAATGAGTAATTCCTAAGCACACACACATGAGGTGCATAGATGGTCTATGTTTCCGCATCAAAAATTTTGTTTTTACCCTCATGTGAGCACACCGCGGTTGGACCAAGGTGCTGCATTTTTCAAACTTTCACTGCTTTATATATACAATTGATGTTCATTATGAGTGAACCTTAGTTTCCTATTTGAGATTCAGTACAGTGATTCTTCTAGACAGTTTGGATTAATCATTGTATCGATTCTTGAATTGTCCGTTTGGACAGTTTGGGAAGAGTCATTTTTTTCTAGTAGATTCATATGTATAGGTTGAGTATCTTTTCTTAAATTTGATGAAATTTGGGTACAATGCATTTCACTTTGTTCTCCGGGTGCATAGTTGACTGTGGTGGAACTCATGTCACCGCTTTCATGTCGTGTACCTGGAGATTGAAGTGAAATGCTGCCGAAATTTTGTTAAATTTTAGAAAAGACACTTAACCTTTACATATGAATCTACTATAAAAAATGACTTCTTGAATGGGTAGGGCCACACCTTGAATGAGAAAAGTGAGGTTTTCATGCATGGAATAACTTTGTGAGTATCACAGAGTTATTAATTAGATGGATCGAAGTTGGATGAATGCAAGTCGCATGAGCACTGAGTATGAGGAAGGCGTTGAACATTTCTTGGAATTTGCCTCTGAAAGAAGTCGACCGGATGGGGATGGAAAATATTTTTGTCCGTGTATAAACTATTTGAATGGTAAAAGCCAATTATTAGACAACATATGGGAACATCTTTTGTGTGATGGGATTAAGAATAACTATGACATGGTGAATTGATGGCATGTAGATAGGAGAAAATATGATGGAATGCTCCACCATCTGGCTGATTCCTCGCAATGGAAGAAGATTAATCGTTGGTATCTGGAATTCGGTGAAGAGGCAAGAAATCTTAGGCTTGCACTTGCTAGTGATGGAATGAATATGTATGGAAGCTTAAGTACTCAGCACATTTCGTGGCCTATTTTACTAGTCATTTACAACTTGCCTCCTTGGTTGTGCATGAAGCGAAAATACATGATGTTGTCTATGATAATATCGGGCCCAAGACAATCAGGAAATGACATTGATGTTTATCTCAGTCCCTTGATTAGAGACTTGACAAGCTTGTGGGATGAGGGAGTTGCCGTGTTTGATGGGTATCGAAATGAAACATTCAAGTTGTGTGCAATGCTATTTTGTACCATTAATGATTTTCCAATGTACGAGAATTTGAGTGGATACAATGTTAAGGGCCATCGTGCATGCCCTATCTATGAATAAGAGACGAGCTATGTACAACTTAAACATGGAAGAAAAATAGTTTACACTTGCCATAGATGTTTTCTGAAACTTTTTCACCCTTATCGGTGATTGAAGAACGCATTTAATGGAAGTCAAGAGCATGAAAGTGCTGATACCGTTAACTGGTGAGCAAGTCCTTCAGCAGGTTGAGGACATCAATAATACATTTAGAAAGACTCAAAAGAACCAGAAAAGTCAAATTTGAATATGGAAGAAGAGGTCGATATTCTTTGATCTTCCATACTGGTCTGATCTAGATATTAAACATTGTATCGATGTTATGCATGTGGAGAAAAATGTGTGTGACAGTGTCATCGGCATGCTTTTTAACATTCAAGGAAAGACAAAGGATGGTTTGAATACTTGTCAAGATCTTGCTGAGATGGTATATGTGAGCAGTTACATCCAAGGTCTGATGGTAAAAAAAAAATACTTGCCTCCAGCATGTCACACTTTGTCAAGAAAAAAGAATATAAGTTTTTGTCACTATCTGTGGCGTGTCAAAGTGCCACAGGGATACTCTTCAAACATTAAGAGCCTTGTGCAGATTAAAGATCTAAAACTAGTTGGCTTAAAGTCTCAGATTGCCACGTCTTGATGCAACAACTGTTAGTCGTGGTGATTCAAGACATTTTGCCTAACAAAGTAAGGCATGCCATAACTCGCCTGTGCTTTTTCTTCAATGCCATTTGTAGCAAAGTCTTGGACCCTATAAAGTTAGATGACCTGGAAGAAGAGACTGCAATGATGTTGTGTCAGTTGGAGATGTACTTTCCTCCTTCATTTTTTGACATCATGTTTCACTTAATTGTTCATTTGGTTAGGGAAATAAAATTGTGAGGTTCAGTTTATTTACGGTGGATGTACCCGGTCGAGCGATACATTAAGATCTTAAAAGGGTATACAAAGAATCTACATCATCCTGAAGCATCTATAGTTGAAAGGTACATTGCAGAAGAAGCCATTGAATTTTGTTTAGAGTACCTTGAAAAGGAAAAACCTGTTGGGCTTCTCGAGTCTCGACATAACGACAAAGTGGGAGGTAAGGGTTCACGAGGGCAGCATGTTATAACTCTTGCTTTAGAGGAATTACAACATACTCATTTGCATGTACTGAATAACAGTAATGAAGTCTGACCATACATAGTTTGTCACAAAGCCTTAGTAAAGGAAAGTAATCCAAAAATGACGAAGAATAGGTTGTTGAAAGAGCATAACAATACTTTCCTAAATTGGTTTAAAGATACAATATTTAGTGATGAATCTTCCTCTGAAACACTGAGGAAGTTAGTAGATGGGCCTAAAAGAAATGTTAGAAGTTGGCAAGGATACGATATCAACAAGTACTCATTTTACACCAAAGAAGAAGATGACAAGAGCACAATGCAAAACAGTGGGGTTAGTCTTAGGGCTGAATCCCAACACTTCGCTATTGTGCATGACCACAATCCCCGTTTGGCGTCCATGCCTTACTTTGGAGTCATTGATGACATCTGGGAGCTTAATTATGTTAAATTCACTATGTGTTTTCAAGTGTAAGTGGGTTGATAGCAATAGCGGAGTGTGAACCAATGATTTGGGATTTACTTTGGTAGATCTTAAGAAGCCATGGCAGAACAAGCTAAACAGGTGTTTTATGTTCAAGATCCTTGTGATGAAAGGTGGTCAGTGGTACTATATGGAAAAACCATTGGTCTTAATCTTGATGATGATTCAACCCTTGATACTGGTCTCACTCATTTCTCGACACAAATGCCTAATGTCAACAGAGAAGTCGAAGTTGACGACGTTCATGCAAATCGTAATGATCATGATGAAGGAGAATTAATTAACATCGTTTAATGTAATATTTACTTTATATTAACTTGTTTCCACTTTTACAATTTCATAACTTAATTGACTTATCAGTTAACTTTATTTCATTTTGTTTTTTAACAGGAACATGACTACACCACTGAGCTCCCTTCCTCCCCCTCTTGAGTCAGCACCTTCATCGTCTACGGCGAAGAAGACTAGCAAAGTAACACGGCTAAGGTCATTGGCTACCAGACCCGTTTGTGTTGACAAACAAGTGGTTCATGTGGATCCTGCCATTAGGAAGGCTGATGGTGCCCATTAAAAGAAATTGAGGACGTATCTAAGGATCGTGGCTCGAGACAAGGTGGATGTCACCATTGGTAACTGGAAGGAAGTTCCTGCAGCTTAAAAGGAGTTGATTTGGGAGGACATTTAGGTATTAGAATTAAATGTCCAATTTCCACTTAATTGTTTGTACTAATACAATTTAAATGTTATTGTAACTTGACTTAATCTTGTTTTTTGTATCACAGGATGAATTTGATATACCTGAAGTGTCCGACCAATGGACGAAGAACAAAAATCTTCAGATAGTAGGCGAGCGTTGGAGGCAGTTTAAGTCAGATCTGACCTTGAAATGGGTTCTGGCACAAGGCAAGGACGACAATGCTGACAGTGTTTGTGAGAAATATGGAATCAGCAAGGAAAAGTGGCACCAATTCTGTGAGACTCGTAGAGCCGCTTCATGGGAGGTTAGTTGACTTCCATAGTTTTAGAATTTCACAATTATGCAATATTTTCAAGCGCATTTTGTTGACAACTATCTGTGTAATTTTGACAGGATGTTATAAAGAAGGCTCAGGCCATCCAGAAGCTGATGGAGGAAAAACAAAAGAAACGATTGGAGGAAGCAGCCCAAGCTGAGAGCACCAAGACAATCGTTCATCCTCCATCTCCTGTTAGACGACACATGAAGTGGAAGCTGGCTCACACAAAGAAAACAAGACACATGACATTTGAGGCGGCACGTGAGATCCCAGAAAGGATTGTAAGTCAAATGATGGTTTGATTGTTCATTAATTATAAAGATGACAACAAATTACAAAACTCATGTGATACATTATGTTGATTGCAGGATACCCTAGAAGAGCAATCCACATAAGGTAGCTTTGTTGCTAGTGGACGTTAGGATGTACTGACTGCTGCCATTAGACGACCAGAGCACCCAGGTCGTGTCTGTGCTGCTGGAGCCAATGTGACGATAAAGCAATACTTTGGTCCAACTCCATCAACCTCTCGCATGTCTAAGTCAATGTGTAACACCTGAAATTTTGATAACTTATAATATATGTGTGATGTATTCCTTGTATAATTTGATTACGTTATTAATTAGGATTAGTTGAAATGTTATGTGAATTATCCATGTGAAATTGCTTGGTGTACATGTCAAGTTATGTGGAGTTTGGTTGAGATGCGCTGTAATTAAGTGATTCCAAATTTGACCCGAAACATGTTGTTAGTAAAATCACCATTCTGGATTAGTTAACCGTTGGATCTCCTTCAACGATTAAAGGTGGGTTCTTAACCCAAATATGAAAGGTTTGACCGTTGGGATTGAATAAATAACATCTGAAGCATGAGAAATTAATTTTTCACTGAAGTAGAAATTCTAAAATTGGGTCAGCTCGCCCAGGCAAATTTTGCAGGCATTTTTGCTCGCCTGGACAAGCCAAGATGGTGATAAATAGTACCAGCAACGTCCAAACTCGAAAAATGGCCTTTCTCTCTCCCCCAAACAGCACCCAACCCCCTCCCCTTCCTCCTCCACCACCCACAGCCACCGGTGACCGCCATGAGCTGTCGTTTCTTGTTGTTGAACCACCGTACGAAGAGGAACACTTTAATCGGAGGGAAATCTTCAAATCTCAACCCGAGGATTCGGTAGAGAACGGAGCCTCCAATCCTCCTTTCTTGGTTTCTTTGAGGTAACCATGATTTCCTTGTCTTCTTTTAGCTAGTTTGAAGCCTCTATTGATATCTCTTGCGATTCGGGTACAAGTTTTTGGTTGTTTCTATACTTTCTTTGAAAACCCTTTGAAAATGAGATGTTGTAAAAGTCTCCTTTTTATGAAATTGATGTCATTTTTGTAATCCTTGTTGAGCCCCGGTCACATTGGTGTGATCGGAATTTCAAAATGATGTCTTTTGGTGTGAACTCCTAAAACACCCTTTTAGCCTATTTTTATATTTGAGTGGGTATCTGACCCCAAATGTTAATTTTGACCTTGCCTTTGAAATTTATACTAAATTATTTTCGATCTGGTATATACAGCTCTGCGTTTGGACCAAAGCACGTGAACTTGAGAATCTCAAAACGACGTTTCAAGGAGCTAACAGAAGGATATAGTTAGGTAAGGGGAGTTTATTATTTGGTTATAGTTTTGATATCATAGTTGGGGGCCAGGGAGTCCAACTATGAGGATATCTGCCTGTCCCTGTTGTGTGCTGATTTTTTTAAAAAAAACTGTTTTTAACTAATGGGATGCGATGTATTTAAGATTGATGTGTGTTTGTTCCTGTGTGTGTTCGTTTTCAAGAAAAACTGTATTTTTAACTAATGGGATGCGATGAATTTATTATTGATGGATAAAACTATGAATGATATTGTTGTTGTATTGATTGAATTTTGGAAAAAGTCTTAATTATAGAGGAGACTCTGCCCAAAATTTTATAATATGTTTTCCTATTTAATTCTTTATTAAATCTTTAAATGGGCATAAGAGTGTGTTCTCTATATTGTAGTCCTCCTCTTTAATTTAGAATTTTCCTAAAATACTAGTCTCGTGGTAATATGGATTGTGGATGAATGAGGTGATATTGATGTCATTGATAATGTTGAAATGAGATGTTATTGATGTGTTGGTGATGATTGAATGAGATAATGATCATGTGTTTGATGATGTATAAATGATATAATGATGATGTGGTTTATGATGTTTAAATGAGATAATGATGAAATGGATGTTGATGTTGAAATGAGATGAAGTTGATGTTTATGAGGATAATGTTGAAATAAGATGAATTTAATATATATGATGATGATATCGACATGAGGTGATGTGTATGTACACTGATACCCATGGGGGGCGCATGATTGGTCATCCTTGCGGGGAAGGATTTGTTCTTGGCCATGATTATGTATTGATGGTGCCCATGGTTGTCATTATGTGCTGTGAATATACATGGATACCCATGGGTGTGTATGACTGGTCATCCTTGCGGGGAAGGATTTGTTCCTAGCCACGGTCAGTGCATCGGTGAGCCCACATTGGTGTGTTATGTATGTACATGGGGGGTGTATGACTGGTCATCCTTACGGGGAAGGATTTGTTCCTGGCCATGGTCATACATTGATGATGCCCATGTTTCATACTTCATGTCCATGGATGGAAATAGAATGAAGGCACGCGCATACCTATGGGTTTCAGTGGGCTGAAAACGCAGGTACTAATGAGTCATCAAGTTTGGAATTCCCTAGCGATGGTGGCTGATCACTGGGTGAGGGAATGACCAGTGCATGACAGGGTGGCCCTAATAGGTGGTGAATCATTTTTCCTATGAGAGGCTATTTCCGGGATATGGTACCACATTGCATGCTAATAGATGAGTCAGGTGCATGCATCATTCTATGCATGATTGTTTGAGTTGTGAAATGCATTGGATGATTGGTTTGTTGAGTGTGTATTGGAGTCATGGATTTTTGTTAATGATTGTGGTGGGTAATGTTGTTTCCTTCCCAATTGTTGCTATCTAATGTTTGTTGGTTTTATATAATAAACTCACCCTTGCATTTGTTGTACCGTGTGGTTGGTACCTGTGATGATCACGAAGCTTTGTTCGTGTGAGCAGATAAGCAGCAGTAGGTGACTCTGGAGAAGGATTCTTTTTGGTTGGAGCCACCAAGCCGACGTGATGACGTTGGATTTATTTTTGGAGAAAGAGTTGTGTTTTGTTAATCAACTCTTTCTTAGTTAGTTCTTTGGCTTTTTGTTAGATATGCAATTTCAGGTGTATATGCATGTAAAACTAAAGGAAGTTCTAACATGTGGATGACATGTACTGATTTAATATATATGTACATATGTGTTTAATTATGTAATGGTAATAAGTGTATGATAATTGTATTATCGCGAAAAATTTACCATCATTTTCATAATCAAATTAAAATGGAGTTTTATTAAAAATTGAAATCTGCACGATTAAGAGTTAGTGATATCATAGCAACGAGGCGGGTCGTTACATAATGAACCTTGAAGACTTGGATCAACTGAAATAGAACATCAAGGAAGAGCTTAAGCATTCGATCACTAAAAAAAGTGACGCAACAACCCATGATGTCCTTCAGCCAGATGCAGTCCCAGATGCAGTCGCATATGTAGTCTCAGATGCAGTCTCAGGGTTTCATACCGCCTCTGGATGTTCAGGTTTGTCCTTATGGTGCCCATGTCAGCACAAAGGAAAGCTATGTCAATCCCTCGGTGCAGGACCCAAACACAGGTGCATCTGACAGGCGTGGGTTGTATGTCGATCACAATCCTCTCCGCCTGGTTGCCCTTGGAAGAGTTTATGAGGGGTCGACAATCGTGCATAGTGTCTCTCTGCCTAATGATGAGGTCAAGGTGGGTGCTGAGGAGGTTCAAGATGCTAATGCTCGCGTTCCTGTACCCGCTGAAGAGGTTCAGTTAGTGGGGCAAACCCTTAACACCTTCCTTGCTTGGCCGACACATCTTGTACAACCTATTTTGAAAAAGGTATTTCATTGTTTGTGTGTTTATTATCATTTAAAAAAGATTTTTGTCATATAAAGTGAATACGTTCATTGACTTATGTTTGTTAACTGTGTAGGATAAACAGGGACCTCAGGGACCAGCGAAACCTATACATAAGCCGGAACTTGTTGAGAATCCCTTGTACCAGATCACATTGACTATCCCCCAGCTTTTCCTTAGACCCATGCAAGTGTCGTTGGACCCTACTTTGTTTGGGGTGTATAACAATGACTTCCCGTTGTGCATAAAGCATGAAGAGATTTTTGAAATAATCCACAGTGGTCAATGTCTAAACATCTCCATTTTACAACTGTGGATTCTATAAGTCACTTTATGTTGGCTACCATTACATAAGTAATTGTTTTATATTCATGCATAATTGACTTTATTTTCAAAACAATAGGCATATGAATGAGTTATGTTTGCAATTGGACAATACTTTTGTCTATGGATTCATTGAGCCAGAATCCATACAGAGATCAGGGCAATCGCAGTTTGAATCCAAAGACTATCGTAAGAAGTGGATGCAGAGTTCACAAAAACATGTCTACCTTGTAGCGTACTTGAATGGGTAAGTGAAACTGTACAAATGACCTAAAATCATGTATGCAATATAATAACTTAATGTTCTCTAATGTAATGCACATTGGCAACTGGTCGTTATATGTCCTAAGGACAATGTTGTTGTGTGGTTCTGTTCGTTGCACAATAAGCCTGATAACTACCTGAAAGGAATTATTAACAGGTAGGTTGTAATTTGTAACACATTTACTTTATCATTAACTAAGACATGAATATGTTAATTGTACAATATGCATGCATATTTCTCATAAGCAGTGCTTTGAAGGGATTCCACGATATTCAAGGAACTAAATCAAAAGCCACTACTAAATGGATTGCAGTTTAAGTAAGTCATTTACATGGGGGGTGCATGACTTATTGGATATCCTTGCGATGAAGAGTTTACGAATTTTAAGCATACCTAGAGAGGAAAAGGGATTGCTTAAGATTCTGGTCTCTATCCATGGTCAGTGCATTGATGGTGCCCATGTTTCATACTTCATAATTGCATGGAAATAGAATGGTGGCAGTAAGTACCGCTGGTACTTGGGGCATATCACTCTGTTTGGAACTACCTTGTGACTCTGGCTGATCACCATGGGGGGGGAGTAGCCTGTGCACGACAGGGTGACCTCAACGAGCTACTGCATCATTTTCCTAAGTGAGAGTGTCGTGTGGACACGCTTAGGCTATTTCTTGAGGAATGGTACCACATTGCATTATGAGAGTTGAGTCAGGTGCTACATCATTCTGAGCATAATTGATTTGAATTGTGGAAAAAGTTAATGACTAGTTTGTTGAGTGTGTTGAACTGATTGATTACTAAGAATGATTGTGGTTATCATTATTGTTTTCTTGCTAATCATTGTATATGATGCTTATTGATCTTGTATAATAAACCCACCCTTGCAATGTTGAACTGTGTGGTTGGTACCTGTGATGATCGCGAACCTTTTGTTGGAGCCGCCAAATAGACGTGGTAACATTGGAAATCATTTTGTAAAAGAGTTATGTTTCGTTATCAACTCTTTCTTAGTTGGTTCGTTGACTCTTTTTGGTTGGGCATGTAAATTCCAGGCTTAAATACATGTAAAAACTAAACTAGGTTCTGACATGTGAATGACATATAATGGTTCAATGATATATGTATATTTATTTACGTATTTGTGTGATGTCTGGTGAGTGTAGTATCACGAAAAATTTACTCTCATTTTCATAATCAAATTAATAGAGTTTGCATTAATAATTGAAAATTATAAGTTTATAGTGGTGATATCGTAGCAACGAGGTGGGTTGTTACAGAGTCCATGTGAAACTACCACAAACAATATCACATTATGGCTACAATTCAACTGTGTCACATAAACAATCACATGCACATACAATTCTCAATGTCTAAGGTTCACACTTCTCCTGGTCTCCAAATACAATTAAATTCAAGTAAAGTCATCACACACATAAATTAGCATTTGCTCAAAATTCACACTTTTTTGGTCTTCCAATTAACCTAAAATAGTAAACAAACATTTCTTAATATGCTATACAAAGAAATTTATACACTTAGAACAAAATAACAAGTTACTTTCACCTCACAAAGAGAAAACCTTAAAACCCTAGACCATTAGAAACACGGCAGAAACATGCTCTAGTTAAATTTAGTAAAAGAGTTTTAACACATATACTTTTACATAGAATTCAAGTTCATTTTGTCTTTGTTTTCTAACATGGTATCCCAATTGTCTAGCAAAATCTACAAAAATTCCTAGAAATTCTATAAGGCAGCAAGACAAATTTGATTTCAAATTTGACCTAGTTCAAAGATTTTCTATTTTCTCCCTCTTATACGTTATGTTTTTTTCTTGGCTTACTATATTCTGGATAAGAAATATGACTTTCTACACATATATCTTGAAAATTGAAAATGAATAAAATTTATTTCAATTCAATAAAAAGTCATAAACTTATAAACTATAGGGATAAAATTGAAAAACATTGCACTATTACGGTAGAATGGCATTGTTGCCATGGCCCTTCTAAAGTATTGAAAAGGTTAGTTTTATCATAAAGAAAAATAAATTATATTTTTACACCCGTCTTCAAGTTTATATAGAAGAATAAAATAATAATTAGTTAACTGAAAAAAAAAATTCCAAAAAGAAAAAGTTATTATTTAATTCTTCTATATAAACTTGAAGACGAGTGTAAAAATATAATTGTGGTTCCTTCTTTCAATCTCTCAAGGTTGGTTCATTGTCCCTTTTCTTTCTCTCTCTAGGTTAGTTCTTTGACCTTTACCACCTATTTTCACCATTTTGTAGTTTTCTTGGCCAAAATCTAATTTCTCTTGAGATACACACAAACAACTGTAGAAAATTTTCAAGCCAGAACACATAGTCATAACATATACTCTAGATAAACAATCTATGAGACTCTAAGGGCTTAAGAGCTTATAATCAGAATTCAACACTTTTCCTTCAATTCATAATTCAAGGCTTTATCAGTGTAGAGTGTTACTCTCTTTGATTTGAGTTACAATTAATAGGGTTATCCTCTCTCCATACCATCTGAGGCTCTCCTAATATACAATACATAAGTCATAAATGGGACTGGTGAATTGCATTTTTTTTAAAATACTATCTTGTATAGGCGAAGGTAAAGGAGACTTCGAGGGGACATGGTTGCCTCAATTATTTTTATGTATATTCAAATTATCTAAAAATATATTTTTTTCTTTTCTAACATTTGTAAAAAAACTTTATTGGAAAATCATATTTCAAAATTAATTACCATGTTATTTGACTATTTAGGAGAAAAAAAGAAGATATAAAGAAAAATTATAAGTGTTAATAAAGTGGTTGTGATATTAAGATGTCCACATATAATTTTCTAAACATATTTTATCCATATCTAATTTTTTATTTTCTTATATAATCTACTAGGGTTTTCTCATAAGGGTTGTTTTTGCATGGTAATTATGACGACTCAACCACCATTTGTGCCATGGAGCTTTCTTATTGACGATGGCTCTTCTCCCACTCCACCCAAATTTATTTCTACTCCGGCAGCCCCTGTTCTACAGCAAACAAAATCTTTTGCCCAAACACTATATCATGCATTCACAATTCCCCTAAGCTAATTGCCTACTCCTTTCTTAAAAGGGAATTCTTTGGCCATTGCGATATCAAAGGAAGAATAGTGGGTAGGCCCTGAGGCTCGCAAGAATAACTACTTTGACAAGAGTTTCTTTGTGAAGTACCTAAAACACACTAGAATGGTGGGTTGAATAGTGTGATGAATAAAAATTGTCTTTTGATAACTTTGAAGGCTTTTCTAAAAAAAGAATCAATGGACGATAGCTTTTTTCCAAGGAGTTCGAAATCACTTTGTATTTAAAAACCAATTCACAAAACTTGGACATAATAGCGTAGAAATAGACTCTTGAAAGGAGCTAGTTATATAGAAGCAGTAAAGAAAACATAAAGGTTTTATACTAGTTCACCCAACTCTTGCTTACGTCTAGTTCTCCTTCAAACTTATAGGGTTCCATTAATCAAAACTTTGATTACAACCAAGTATTGTCTATACCACTTCTAGCTACAACAAGTACTCTCCAGGCCACTTTTGGCACTACCCTTAATCTCCCACTGAGATTAAGACCCAAGTATTTTTTGTCACGAAGCCACTCCTGGATTTCACAAACAATAGATGTTTGATAGAAAATGTAATTTAATCACTCAAAGAATTTTTATTCCATAAGCTTGAATATAATGAAACTTCTTAACTTAGCAGAGATAAGGTTCACTCAATTCACTCAAGTTTCTTTCATCCAGCTAAACTGACAACATTATAGCAATATGCTTATTTTAGCTCAGATGAACACTTTATCACGAACATTTTCAAGATATATATAGACTTTAGAGCTTCGATCCGTTGAGAGATCCCAACAAGTCATTGTCTAATAGCTTAGGCGCATTATTTTACAAAGAAAGAGTGTGTGGGGACCACAAACATCTTCTGCAGTGTATCTTCAGAAAAGTACAACTTGTTAGTGTCACCTTGTGCTCAGAGCTTACTTTCAATGTACAATTAAAATACAACATTAATAGCAAAGGACAAAAGGAATAAAGAATGTTAAGACAAGACAATTTTAAAACTTTCTTCTTGTGCGCTATGGCACAAATTGCTTACTAAACCGTGGATGTTACTTTCTAATGATTACTTTAAGTACTTGATGATTGAGTAACTATTCCATTGCCTTTGGACTAGGATCCAAGTGCTAAAGCACTTGTTTACTTAGGACTAGATGCTAAGGAAGTATTTTCCGATGACTGATACTTTAGCTATCATCTAGAGCCTTTCTACTTATGCTTCCTACTTATATCTCATAGAGATAGATAAACCTATAGCCTAAGCATGAATAGTTAAAATATAAAATTTATGCTTTGTTAACATTAAAACCTTAGGGATTTAATTGTTTGGTATAGTCCAATATGACTTTGACGCATCCAACCTTAGCAATCTCCCTCTTTTTGATGATGATAAGCAATATAAATTTTGATACCAAGAAATATAAGATAGAAAGGTTAAGATCAATGTACCAGAAGTGTTTAAAGTGTACTATTGCACAACACTTACTCTTGTTTGTGTAGTTGAAGAATGTAACTTTGATATACAACAATCTTGTTAAGCATCAAAGCATAAAGAGATCTTTCAAAGACATAATCAGAGAAAATAATGTGTTTTTTGTCATCAACTTGTATATTAATTTAATATGTATATAGATGCATAATTAAGTCCATTTTACCTCCTTTCTTCCCACTAGGACCCTTTGATTTTTCACATATTCCCATTCATTCCCTCACTTTCATATTTATATCTTATAACTACTGTATCTCTTGTTTATTTCTAGCAGTATATCTATCCTTAGCATAAACCACACAAGCCATCAATTTGAACCTTCTTGAACTCAAATTTTAAGAACCATATATGATGTGGAATATTTATGGATTTCCATTTGGAATGACCTCCTTTTACATCAAAGGACTAGAGGGATTATATTATGAGTGATTAGATTCATAAGATGAGTGTCTAGTATTAGTAGATACAGCGGTTGAACACTTGGATTGGTTCTATTTTCAATTTGCAGGTTTGGGTTAATTAATAAAATAGACAAAATATTAAAAAAAATGCAAAAACAACATCGATTTTGGAAGAACCGATGTTGTAATGCACCATACAACATCGGTTCTAGCCAAAACCGATGTTTTTTTCATTTTTTAAGATAACATGTTGTATATTTCATACTATACAACATTAGTTTTCATAAAAACTGATGTTGTAATGTGGATTTCAACATCGATTTTCATAATCGATGTTAAAATTGATACTTTTAACATTGATAGTCTCAACATCGGTTCATAACTAATGTTGAAATTCTGAAATAACTAATGTTAAAAGTCTATTTTCTAGTAGCGATTGTCCATTTGGATAGTTTGGAAAGAGTTATTTTTTATAGTAGATTTATATGTATAGGTTAACTCTCTTTTCTTAAATTTGATGAAATTTTGGTATAATGCATTTGACTTTGTTCTCTGGGTGCATACTTGATTGTGGTGGAATTCATGTGATCGCTTTCATGTCGTGCACTTGAAGATCAATGCAAAATACTGTCAGAAATTCATAAAATTTAAGAAAAAAGACTTAACCTTTATGATCAATCTACTATAAAAAAATGTCTTCCTAAATGGGATAGGGTCACACCTTTAATGAAAAAAGTGAGATTTTCATGCATGTGGGATAACCTAATAAGTATGACAATAGAGGGGAAACATGGATCCAAGTTGGATGAAAGCATCATACATGGTGACGAGTATGAGAATGGGGTTGAATGATTCTTTCAATTTACTGAACATAATGCACCATTATGGGTGGAAATTGTTTTTGTCCATGTGTTAAATGTTAAAATGGGAGATCGTATAGAACACATGATAAGCAATCCTGGACAAAAGTGTTTTCAGCAAACACATGCACTTTTTTATGAGAAATTACAAAGTGATTCAAAGAAGCCATTGTATTTGTGGTGTGCAACCTTTATACAGTTGTCAGCGGTGTTAGCTTTGGCCAACTTGAAGGCAAGATTTCAGTGGACTGACAAAAGCTTCATTGAATTGCTTGTGTTATTGAAGAAGATGCTTCTTGAAGATAACATGTTGTCGAAATATCACTATAAGGCGAAGAAGATATTATATCTTGTGGGAATGGAGTACCAGAAAATACATGTATGCCCTAATGATTGCATATTATACAGAAATTAGTTTACTAAAATACGCAAGTGCCCTACGTGTGGGGTATCACAGTACAAAATGAAGGATGAAGAATGTAATGATGATGCAACCACAGACAACGATCGTCCAGGAAAGGTGTGTTGGTATCTTCCAATAATTCCAAGATTTAAGGGAGTGTTTGCTAATGGACATGATGCAAAAAACCTTACATGGCATGCACATGACAGAGAAAGTGATGGATTGCTCTTACATCCAGCTGATTCTGCCCATTGGAAGACAATTGATTGTTTGTATCCAGATTTTGGGGAGGAGCAAGGAAACCTAAGGCTTGGTCTTGCTTTAAACGGAATGAATCCTTTTGGTAACTTAAGCACTAACCACAGTTCATGGCCTGTTTTGCTGATGATTTACAACCTTCCTTCTTTGTTGTGCATGAAGAGAAAAAACATTATGTTGTGTATGATGATAGCGGGTCCAAGACATCCAAGAAATGATATTGATGCCTATCTCACTGTGATGATTGAAGAGTTGAGAAAATTGTGGGTAGGCGGGGTTTATGTGTTTGATGGGAATCTCTAGTAAACCTTTAGGTTGAGTGCAATGGTATTTTGTACCATAATGACTTTCTAGCATATGAGAATTTGAGTGGATATAGTGTCAAAGGACATCACACATGTCCTATCTGTGAGAAGAGACAAGTTACATCTAACTGAAACATGGAAAGAAGATAGTATATACTAGGCATAAAAGATTTCTCAAACCTTATCATGCATATCAATGATTGAAAAAAGCTTTTAATGGAAGTCAGGAGAATCAAAGTGCGTTGAAACCCTTAGCTAGAAATGAAGTTTATGATTAGGTGAAGGACATCCTAACTATCTTTGGGAAGACCCAAAAGAAGGATGCATCTGAGAAGAACATATGGAAGAAAAGGTCAACATTCTTTGATCTTCCATTCTAGTCCGATCTAGATGTTAAACATTGTATAAATGTAATGCATGTGGAGAAAAACATATGTAATGGTTTAAGTGGCACCTTTCGTAACATTAAAGGCAAGACAAAGAATGGTTGGAAATGTCATCAATATTTGGTTAACATGAGTATACGTGAGCAGTTGCATTTGATATCACAAGGCTTTTTTGTATACCAACAAATCAGAGTGAATTCTTAATTCCATAAGAATGATATCACAAATAGATGCATCCAATATCACAAGAGCAATTGCACCCCTCTTCAATATGCAAGGTTTCTTGTATACCAGCAAATCAGAGTGAAATCTTGCAGGGAGGAAAAGAAACAAATATGTTTTGTAGCAGTCTCGAGTGGAAAAATTTTACCATTGCCATTTTTTTTGGAGGGGGTGGGAATTGTTTGTACTACTGGAAAAGGGAACAGATGTCCCCCTAAAAATGCCTTCTTGAGATTACTTTAAAGGAGACATTCTTATAACTTGAAAAAGTATAATCAACCAAAAATTTCTTTTATGTTGACCTTAGTACCAACATTTTGATTTACTTTACCAACTTTAGTATCAATTTCTCGATTCATTCCTTGTTAATTTTTATATCATATTTTTTAAAATCCACAAGACATTTTTATAAATAGTGCAACTAGGTTGGGATAACGAGCTGGGTTATAACTTGATATTGATTCAGTTTGAGTAATTGCTTCTTGCATCCTATCAACACCAAGAGAGAGTAGGTTAGTTAGACTAAGGGGGTATTGGATTAGGATTTTAAAATTTTATTTTAACATAAAAAAGTCTTCTGGATTTTAAAAATTATGTAGAAATATCATGACTTTTCAAATTTCTTTACAATGCTTTTATGATAGCTTGGATTTTAATGGATTTATATCATAAGAATTTAAAGGATTTGAAATGACTTTATAGATTTATAAGATTTGAAAGGATTTTGTACTTGGTGAAAAAAATAATAAGAAATGATGAGATTTTGATAAAAGAAAGTAAAACCAATATAATTTTTAATTTATGAATAACTACATTGATTCTAGCTTTACGTTCTCTTATACTAACATTTTTTACAATAACATATTCTGATTCTCTTTTGAATTTGAACAATAGATTTAAAATTATATGTTGATTTTCTGAATCCTTTTAATTACTACAATTATTTCATAATAAATCTAATGACATGTTTAAATGAGGTGCAATAAATAAGCATATACTAGAAGGGAGTAGTGAGGGTGGAAAATTGGTAGGAGGGTTATCGAGTTACATGAATGACGAAATTAAGGGTGACAATCATAAAAATATTACGTCAAGTAGGTGATGGACATAGTCAACATAAGAAAAACATGATTAGTATTACACATAAGACACGAAGAGTATATTTGTCATTTTTTTTATTCTAAAAGAATAGGAGAAATATATATGACACATGTATTTTGAAGAATATTAAAGAGAGAAGATGATATGAGTGATGAGAGAAAATAAAGTCTAATAACTAATAGAAAAATAAAGAAGAAAAAATCTATTCGATAGAAACTAAGAAAAAAGGAATATCAAGAATTTGGGTAACATTGTTTGATAGATATTTTATATTAAAAAGTCTAATGAAATTCATCAAAATCTTTCTTAAAAAATAATTCATCGAAATTTGCATATTTTTTAATACCAAAAGACTTTTTATAACTTATAAAAAATCTTACTTGAATACCATCAAATTTTGTTGTATTCTTTAAAATATCTTTAAATGTCTTGATTGAATGTCACAGTATTTTTTTTTTATTAAAAAAAGTCTTAAAATCCTTTGAAATCCTAATCCAATAGACCCTCCTAAGTTAGAACTAGTTTTAGCTTAGAAACACAAGATTCCAAAAAGTTTGAATTTTTTAAACAACTTAAATTTATTAGAAATAGTGTTGCAAGTTTTGATAAAACATAAATACAAATCTCACTCAAAAGGAACTTGTTGCTATTCTCACTTCCATTTGTTATTCCCACACTCTTTTAATGGAAATGTTTTTTCTTGCGTAAAATATATTACAAAATCATATTTTTGTTGCAGGGTGTAAAAAATTTGCAATGGTAAAACTAATAATCATATTTCTCAATCAATGAATTCAGCACTATATCTTTTAGATTTAAAAGACCTAAATTCAAGACATTAGCTTCTTGAGGTGCAAAAGAAGAAAAAACTTAACTTATTAATGTATTGTGAATAAATTAAGAATTTTATTTTAACTTAAAATATGTTTTTAATCTATCAAATTTAAGATCTATTTTTTTAGTCCCTCAAATTAAAATATTTTTTTAATCCATCAAATTTGACAAATGTTTTTTAGTCATTCCAAGAAGTGTCAAACAGGGAGTACTGAATTTGTAATTTGTGACAACATTTGACTACTATAATTTGACTCTGATTGACAAAACCCACCACAAATTGCATATTTAATATTTTCAATTTGACACACTAATAACATATGTAAATGGATTAAAAAAATATTCAATGAATTTGGAGGACTATAAAAAACAACTTTTAATTTGAAAGATTAAAATAAGAGACCTCTATATTTGGAAGACTAAAAATATATTTACCTTTATTTTTGGTATCTAATCCACTCATTTGTATTGTACCCTCCTACTTAAAGTGGTCTAAATCTTAGTGTCTCTTATGAAGTGCTTAACCGAAGTGTAGATCAGGCAAACTTATCAGAAAGCTCTGAAAGAAGCTCATAAAGCACTAACTTAGAATTACGCAGGAGGATTCACGAACTAATGCAAATGAATACTAAGTATTCAACTTCCAATATAAAATGACACCCATCATATTGACACAAAATGACACCCATCATGTTGACACAATCGTGCAGTAAATGGTCTTAGATGTTCAAGTGACATTGGACATAGCCACTACAGACCACTGTAAACTTTTGAGAGAAGAATTAAAGAAATACAAGATATCAAGCGAGAGATTTAAAAAGGGGGTTTATTTGAAAATAAATACAAGTTATTTTGCACCTATAGATTCTGCTTTGTTTACAGAGAGATTCAACCTTGCCTGCCTTGGATTTCTTCAGCATCATATTTCCAGCCTGAACATAAGAACAAGAATCCATTTAACCTCAGGCCGCTCAGACAACTCTAACAATCAACTTAGCATTGTTGGATGCCCTGTCTGGAGCATTCTCTTGATCATGTCCATCCCAAACGCAGAATCTGATGAACTGCTCATTGACATCACAGGGTTAACTCAGCAGCTTCAGCAAAATTTTCAAACGGAGAAGTAACTACAACTCATCACACAAGATGCCAAGGGTAGAATCTTTACCCAATATAGATATTCTCAACATCTAGGCGCATTAAATAATTTATACTATAAAAATTAAAGAATTACAAAAATATACTCTCAAATAATAACTTATGTTTCGATAATAATTCTAAAAGTTCTTTATTGTCATCAAAATGACAAAGCAGATACTGCAGAGACCCTAATAACATTTGACCTGTTGATTTAGGGAATAATTTTGCAGTGACTCAACATTTTTTCAGAACTATTAGTAAATATGGGACAACAAAATAATATACAGTGAAGATCATGGGAACTACAGTTGCTAATGCCTAGCCTACAATGAAGGATGGGGCAACTCCCCAATGAGTAGGAAATATAAACTATCAAAGACAAGGCAATCATTCTGCTAAAGGAGCTAAAATGCATAAAATATGCACTTCTTTGTGGATTACCAATCAGCCCAACACTTACAAGAACCAAGCCTTCTCTACTAGGTGGAGTCATCAATTACATGGATTAAAAGACACCATAATGTGTATCATAATCATGTGTATCGAAAAATTAATTATTTAACTCTAAATCCTTCAAATTAGTTTTGACTATAGTTTTCTCAGTCTCCATCTACCTCTAGTGATTGAACTACTGATAGAAACCATGACTATTTTAGGTTAGAGGAGGATCAGTTGCTGAATCCAAGTCCAAGTAAACCAGCCATCTGTAAGGTTTACTCCAGAAAGAACAAAAAGACTTAAGGAACTGCAATGTAGGGCAGTTACTGGCAGTTTATGTGTTGTGTAAGGCAGTTTATTGTAGAAAAATAACTGCTGGGCAGAGCAGCTTTTGTGAGAGGGGAAAGTTAGTTATGTTTTTATACAATCTTTTTGGATGAGTTAGTTATCGCATTAGAGAAAAAGTTAGGGTACCTCTGATAGAAAAGATTGTAGAAACTCATCACAGGTGGTTTGGGCATCAGTGGAGAAGACTTGTTAAAGCCTCAGTAAGGATTATAGATCAAATGGATAGATCAAATGGAGGATAGCTGATAGAACACCAATTCTGAAATTGGTAACAGAAAAGGCATTTTATTGAATTGAAACAACACAGCATAATTCCAGAGCCCAAGGCTCCTAGAGAGAGAATATTCCTCTGTTAAAAGACTAAAATACATCACATATACTCCCTACCTTTCTGTATTACTCTGTATAATTAAATAAAAACATAAACTGCTCTCCCCTCTCACAAAAACATAACTAACTCACCTTTTCTACAATCTTACCTTGTCTACCATATCCACTCATCCAATGTGATATTCTCATCTTTCCTTGATTGTATTCACTCGTTGGCTTTTCACCACTAACATTCAATTTCATACATCACAGGTCTTATAGCAACATAACAAAATTTTATTTTAAATGAGTTGTGCTTAGAGGGTGAATCTTTGTGCAACACGAAGGGATGAACTACACGTCAAGCTCAACACTTTAATTGCGATTTTCTGCAAATGTGGAGTGCGTGCACCATATGTGCTCCACCATTGAGCTGTTAACTTATTAAAAAATAAAAAAATAATTTTAACCTGTGATAAAAAACTCAAATGAATTTTTGCTTACTTGGAGCTACTGTATTCCTTTGTCTAATCGCAGCTTGAACACTAAAAGAACCTTCGGCTCTCTTGTATTTATACACTTCATTCATAGCCATATCCGCCTCTTGACTATTTTCACTAAGCCTCTCAATTACCTTAACAAGTCCATCCATCACTTCAGGATCTAAATCCATTCTTGGATTAGCATAAAAGAACTCAGGGTTCAAAAAAATGGCCTGCTGCAAGCAACGGATGATGAAGTTGACTTTCCCATCTTCTATCAATTATATCAGAGATGTCCTTGTATCTTTCTTCAAGTCCATTGAAAGACTTTTGAATAGTTTCCTTGGCCCTATCCATTGCTTCATATATGTATCCCATTGCTGGCCTTTTTTCATTATCAACAAGTCTAAGAACTCGTACAAGAGGCCCCACTGCCTTGAGACAATACACCACATCATTCCAAAATGATGGCATAATAATAGTCCCAGCTGCCCTTTTACCCTTAGGGTCCTTTGCAGTCTTAGACTTCAACCAATCATCAGAAGTAAACATCATTCTTAGGTTGTTCTTTTGTTTATGCAACCTTTGTAGTGTGAGGAATGTGGTTGCAAATCTTGTAACTCCATGCTAACCAATTCTGTTTTGCTTCTGAACTTTCACATTGTGTTTAACGCCGATGAGTGGTTATAAATAAAACCAACAAGACTGATTCCTCTTTGTATTGTCCTTTTAAGTTTCACAAGCTTCCCAATATCTTCCAAAATCAAGTCCAAACAATGGGCAGCACAAGGAGTCCAAAATATATGCGGCCTTGTGCTTTCCAAAATTTTTCCTAACACAAAATAAAATTAGAAATTAGAGTGTTGGACATTAAAATTAAAATTAAAATTAGATTGTCTTAAACTCTTACCAGCCAATACATAGTTGCTTCCATTGTCTGTCACTACTTGAACAATATTTCTTTCTCCGATCTCTTGAATAAAATTATCCAAGAACTCAAATAACCTGTTGCTGGTCTTTACATATTCGGAAGCATCCACACTCTTCACAAACATACTTCCCAATGGACAATTAACCAAAAAGTTGATGAGGGTCCTATTCTTCCTATCCGTCCAACCATCCGACATTATTGAACATCCAAAGTTGGTGCGTTCAACTTCGTGATCCTTTAACAACTCCTTTGTATACTCCAATTCTTTTTGAAGGAGGGGAACTCTACACTCATAAAAACTTGGAGCCTTTAAGTGTGGGCCATAGTTTCCAATTGCTTCAACCATTAACTTGAAGCTTCTTGATCGAACATCATTGAAAGGTATTCCATTTGTACAGAAGAACCTCTCAATGTATTGAATTGTTCTAGCCCTTGCTTCTTTATCGCAAGCATCATTTATACTAGATTGCTTTTTGTTCTTCCCCAAGTTGATGCTTGATTGAGTTGATTCTGGTTTTCTAAATAGAAGCAAATCCATTGGGCCTTTGACATTCTTTCCTTTCCTATTAGTAGATAAACCGCCATCACTTGCAGGTCTTTTTCCAGCTTTAAGGCTATGAATGCTTTGCATCTCTTCTTGAACATCATCATCTTCATCTATCTCAGCCATTGAACTCTCCTTTTCAGCCATTTTCTTCTCATAAGCATCTTTTAATATCTTCTTAATTTCTGGTGGAATCTTTTTACAAGGACCTACATCTCCCTTCAATCCAATTTGGTGTCTTTTAGCTCTTGTAATGCCACTAGTAGTAGTCTTCAAACAATAATCGCATGTCACAATCCTCTTATTATTAATGTCTTTTAAGCTATTATATTGCCATGCTATGTCAAGATTATCTCCAACGGGTTTCACCAAACCACATGGTGTAGTTGTTTGCGTATTTGAAGATGTTATCATCACTAAAAAAGGAATTTGAAAATTAAACAGATGAAGATAAAACAAAAAAAAAATTATAAAAAACTTAATAAAGATACAAGGACATCTTTGATATAAAAATTTATAAAAAATTATAAAAGTATAAAACAGAGGTACAAAATCAAAAATGAACGTTGAGAAAATAAACAATTGAACAATAAAAAATAACTAAAATAAACATTCGCATAATGCAGATAATATAGAAAATTATAAGTCTAACAAAAATAAAATAGTGCAATAATAAATTAATGAACAATAAAAAAACAGAAAATAATTAGTTTAACAAAAAATAATCAGACATATAATTTATATAATAGTATAATACATAAATGCAAAAACTATAAACAAATAATAAATAGACTAGAAGAAAAAACAAATATGAATATAATTTATATAATAAAAGTATAAAACAGAGGTACAAAAACAAAAAATAACGTTGAGAAAATAAACCAGTTTTGATAAAAAAATAGAAATATAATAGAAAAAAATGAACTTTGAGAAAATAAACCAGTTGAATGCTTAGCAAATTTATTATAAAAATTTATTATAAACCAGAACATTGTTAATACAAAAAAAAAATAGAAAAAGAATTTGCTGATAAAATAAAAATATAATATAAAACTAACCAGCTTAGCAAAGTTGAATGCTTTGGAAGAAGAGGAGAGGAGACTTTCTGAGAGTTTCTGAAAGTATGACCTGTAGGCTGTATGGGTACTGTGGGACAAGAGTTTCTGAAAGGAGGAGAGGAGGGTTTCTGAGAGGAGAAAATGTGTATATATTATTATATGCGAAGAGATTCATTTATTTCTAAGAATAAGTGTTTGAAGTTATTTTCAATCTTAATTTTTCATTTTTCTTTTGCCCAGAGTCACGTATATATGAGGGGCACAATAAAAGTTATTCCAGAGTCACGTGCCTATCTTCCTCTTCACTATTGTGGCTCTTCGACTCTATGTATGCAAGAAGAAAATAATCAGGGGGTGCAAATACCAAATCAGGGGTGTTTCCAATACCTTTCACCTTTTCGTCACAACTCACACGTACTGCCTACCTTTCCAATACCTTTTACCCAGGCTTATTAATAGCGGCGCACCCTCAACCTTTTGTCTTCCTCAACGGCTCAACCTTTCGTCTTCCTCGACATTTCTTTTCAGCTGCACCACACCCTCTTTTCAGCCGCGCCGCACCGCACCCGCGATAGCGGCCGCTATCGCCACTACACTTCTCCTCACTGTTGCTGTCTATGGCGGTCGGCCGCCGCACCGCTACTCCACAATAGCGTCGCTATTAATAAGCCTGTTGTGAACTAGAGAACATGGGTTCAAATCCTAGAAATAACCTCTACACTTACAGGAGTTAAGGCTATGTGCATCTACCATCCAAAACTATAAGTTAGTTGGAGGCCCTTTATGAGTTTGAGTGGCACCTTTGTGTCACAGATAACATCCAAAGCACTCCATTTCATCCAACAAACAACAAGAGAATTTATAAATATTCTTATTTCCTACAGCTAATGCTCACCAAGCCCCTTAAATTATGAATCTAGATCCCAATTCACATCTTCATTTCCACCATGACATAAAGTTGTATGGGGTCATATTTTAAGTTCAAAAAAATGTGCCTATCAAATCACAGCACTCTATAGAGAACATGATGCAAGGCATCAGACTTGCATTTGTTGAATTAGCGATGTCTTACCTAACTACACCTTTATTTACAAATGATTCATCACAAAACAATGAGAGTATAAGATTGGGGGTCACTGTGTATCATCCAAAAAGTCCATTCACTAAAAACAGAAAATGCAGTTGAAAATGTTTGTTTTAATTTTTTAAAACATTTTCAGAGAAATATTCTCCAAAATAGGCTGAAAACAGAAAACAATAATTTGTTGTTTTCAATTGAAAACACGGTTGCATGGATGTAATTCGCCCAACCTTGTCCCAACTCCTCTCTACTAGTGATCAACTCCTTCTCTCTACCAATGAGCGGCTCCTACCTTCTTCTCATTCAACCTCCACCACTACCCCCTGGCACCATTTCCAATTAGCCGTCGCACCAGCCCTTCCCCCTACCTTCTCCTTCAAAATTCGTCTCCCAAAATCATTGCCACCCATCAAATCTCTGTGTCACTGTTGGACCTTTGAAGTTGGTGTATGAACATAAAAAAGGGAAGAAACAGAATAAGGCCCAGAAGAATAGGCCCATGGAGTTAGTTAGCAGAGGTGACACGTGGCAGGCTCTGAATGGAGAGGAATTAGTGGGAAGTAATGTGGGAGTGGAGTCTGTTATATTGGGAAGTGCTAGGAGTGAGGGAGGGGGGAGAGAGTGAACTTTTTGGTGGAGCAGGGAAATTTGATGAGGAGTGGGGCTCTCTTCCTCATTAAGAGGTGTCACAAAGTTATCCTCTGGTTTAGCATTCTGCTTACTTAAGTAGTGTCATTTCCTTTTAGTGTCTTTCCATTAAAGTGTCTTATCGAGTCTGTAAGAAGTTTATGTCAATATTGGAGTTACTGTTCCATTTATCTTGTGAGTAGCATTGGTGTCTGTAAACCTGGGCTTGCCCCAATATTTCTATACATTTGTAGTATTTTCTGAGTTATAGGTACCATCAGTCACCATCTCCTATTTCAGACTCAGTAGTCATGTCTTGTTCCGGTGCATGTGGGTCCACAAAGTGAATCAAAGCACTCACGCTGTTGCGGTTGGGAAATTTGCGACAATGATGTAGCGGTTATGAGGTTGCACTATGACGGGGGTTTTCCCTTTTGAGTGAGGAATTTCGGAGGGGATTGAGAGTGGTTGCAGGGTTGGGTTATTACATTGAAGTTGTTATTGGGATTTTGGTTGGTTTTTGTTAGGACTGAGAATGAATGTCCCAGACAGTTACAAGTTTACTATAGAAATAGGAGGAAAGGGGGAAATTAGTAGAGAGGATAGTTTAGGGAAAATGATAATGTTATTAGGCAATGGTGAAATGTGAGGTTTGTTGGTATATATAGAGTGTGTTAAGGGAAAGAGAGATTGATATTCATCAAATTTGTAAATTGAGCTTAGGCTCTTTGTGCAGGGCCACACCCTTGGAGGAGGATTCATTTTCCTAGTTCTTGTACTTTCCTTACCCATCAATAATATTCTTTCGTTTCCACTATCCATAGCATGGACATCACCTCAACTTTGTCCTCAACTAATCTCACCAAGGTTCTAGCCAAAATCATGGATCTAACCAAGCTGGGATCCCCCTGAATGTTGACATTCTGACCTTGGGGCCTAAAAGTCATGCTTAAAGTACTCCAGTTTATTTTTACTTCACCCAAGGTGGCCAACCAAGCTACTCCCAATATGATGTCAACCCCACCTAATTCAAACAAAAAATTCTCCATAATTTGAAATCCCCAATATGTATTTTCAAATTGCTACAACACCCTTTTATCAGTTTTCGATTTCCATCTCCCAATCTTACCTGATACAGTTGGGTGGGTTCTACCAGTAAACCTAAATCATGTGCCAGTTGGCTGGAGATGAAATTGTGGTTGGCTCCACTGTCAATGAGGACCAGCACCTTTCTACCTTGAACCCTTCCTTGATGCCTCATGGTTTGAGTTTGGGTTAACCCACCAGCAAAGCACATGGACAGGTCCATCCATTGACACGTTATCTCTTGCCCATGTTCTTCAACCTCCTTTCTTTCACATTTTTCCTCTTGTTCCATGGTCATTATCTCGCCTATGTCATCAACCTGTTCGTCTTCGGCCACCAAAAGAATTCTCAAATTCTTTTTGGGACATTGATGACAAGGACCAAAAGGCCCAGCGCACCAATAGCATTTACCCTCATTCCTTCTTTTCAAATATTATGGGCAGGGTAGATTCTGTGTCCCTCTGTTTCTATGCCAAGTATTAGTACCTTCTCTTGGTCTTGAGATTGATGTCATCGTTTGGTTCCTTTGGTTCACTCCATTGGTGTTGAGGGTGTTGTTTGTGCCTAGACTTATTCATGGAGTGATTCCTCCTCCTCCTTGGAATCAAGAATTGGTGTTATTTCGATTTATGGAACCCCCATAAGTGTGTGTTTCCCTCATGTGTTCAATCTCTTGAGCAATTTCCATGGCACAGGTCAAATTCTTAGGGTCATGGGAACGAACTTGGCCCCTAATGTCTCTCCGCAATCTTGCCAAAAAATATCCCATCAACTGATCTTTCGGTATGGATGAAGCGTGTGCCACTAGGATTTCGAATTCTTTGATGTAGTCATCCACGCTCGATCCTTGTTTTATTGTTCCTAGCCTTTTGTATACAGTGCCACGGCTATTATCCCCAAATCTTTGTAATAGTGCTTTGGAGAATTCGATTCTTGGAATTCTTGTGCCAAAATTGGTACCAATGCACTGCGTCCCCTTCCATGCTGATGAATGCCAATTTGAGTTTCTCCTTTGAATTTGACTTCTTCACTTTGAAGAATTTCTCTGCCCTTGCTATCCAACCTAATGGGTTGCTGCCTTCAAAAATGGGTAATTCCACCCTTTTTGTCCAAGAACGAGTGGGCATTCCTTCTTCCTCCTCGTCCGTGCTTTCGCTTTCCGTTTCTTCATCCTCGGAATTCTGTTTCTTGTTGACAGAACCGTTGTCTCCTTTGTCAGACATGGTATCCTTCTTGTTCTTCATGCACACCATAATCAATTTTTTGATTTGCTTCATGTCTGCCATGTTATTTATGTACCCAATGTCGTGTTTCAGCTTTGTTAGCTTGACCTCGAGTTTGCTGGTCATCTTCTCTAGTGAGCCCACACGATTCTCCATTTCAGATTAGAAATCCGGCATGTCAAACCAAATTGTTAAGAACCAAGAAATGATGAGATGCAAAGAAAGAATATTATTGATGGGTAAGGAAAGTACAAAAACTAGGAGAATGAATCCTCCTCCAAGGGTTGCCCCTTCACAAAGTGTCCAAGCTCAATTTACATATTTGATGAATATCAATCTGTCTTTCCCTTAACACACTCTATTTATACCAACAGACCTCACATTTCACCACAGCCTAAAAACATTCTTACTTTCCCCAAACTACCCTCGTTACTAATTTACCCCTTTCCTCCTCTTTCTATAGTAAACTTGTAACTGTCTGGGACATTCATTCTCAATCCTAACAGTTTTGTTGTATTAGAGTATGAAATTATATAACTGTAAACAGTTCTGTAGTATGTCTGTAAGGGTTGTTAGCTTTTGCTAACAGCATTTCTCGGTTGATAGTCAGTTAGTTGTTACAAACTGTATCCCTCTGTGTAAAGCTGTTAACTTTTAGTTTTTGTAAGTTAGTTGTTAGATTCTGTTAGTTAGTTCAGATTCTGTTATAGCTAGTTCAGAAGGTTTATAAATACCTCTTGTGTAACAAACTCCAACTAACTTTTCATTCTGAAATAACATCTCAGTTCTCTCTTCTTCTCACTTTGTCTACGATGGTATCTAGAGCCAATTTTTTGCACTGATCGTGCATTGGTGTGTTCAATCTGTTCAAGTTCATTCAATCCGTACAATTTTCGCTTCTGGTTCGTGTTTGATTTCTCGTTCGTTTTCCCATTTGGTTCGTGTTCAATTCCGCTTCTGCTTTGCCTCAGGTTCGTGTTCATCTTCGATTCTGATTCGCTTCTGACTCACGTTTGGCTTGCGTTTTGCTCACGTCTGGTTCACGTTTTGGTTTCAAGCATTCTTGTTCTGTTCATTTAGTTCGTTCTTTTACAGTCATTGTCTTCTACAAGTTCTTGTTCTATTCATCCATGGCTTCCGCTCCCTTGAATTCTGTATCACAATCTTTTCCGAACTCAATTGCTGAGAAATTGGATGATTCTAACTACCTTCACTGGCTTTGGGAGAAAATACATGAACATTTTAGTCTTCACACAAAGTCTCGTGCTTGTCAATTGCGCACTGCAATGTGTGCTGTCTCACTTGAAGGTAAAACTATTGATGATTATTTGCGTAAAATCAAAGGGAATGTTGATGAGCTTGCTAGTATTGAGTTCTGGTTAGGCATCAAGAGTATGTTGATGCTCTTCTTGAAGGTCTTCCATCAGACTATGCGTTGGTTATATCTGTAATTGAAGGCAAGAAACGAACTTCATCCTTGAATTACACTCAAGGCTACTCGCACACTAATTCCTATAAACCAGGTGATTTTGTTGGTTCAAGGGGATCCTATGGCCGAAATGGTGGTGGTCGTAGCGGTTTTTCTGATCGTGGAGCTGGTCACAGCAGTAGTGGACCTGACAGAGGTTGTGGTGGTGGCAGGTTTGCCAACTTTCAGTGTCAAATCTCAAATCTGTCTGAAGTATGGCCACACTGCTAATGTGTGTCATTTTCGCCCAGACATGAGCTTTCAGCCTCATGAGTTTCTTACTTTCTTTGACCCTGCCACACTTCAACCCATTTCTTACTCCTTGGGTTCTGCTAGGACATCTAACACTTGGACCAATCCCAATTCCAAGTCTACTGCTCAACCTTCTAATCAGCCCAGTGCTATGCTTACTAATACATCTAGAAATGGTCACACTAGCTCCTCCTGGATTCCAGACTCTGGAGCTAATTTTCATGTGACTAGAGAATCCCAAAACATTAAGCAATTCACTCATTTTGATGGACCTGAACAAATTTTCATAGGCAATGGTGAAGGTCTGAATATCCATGGTGCTGGTTCCTCTTCTTTTGTGTCTCCTAATAACTCTCACATTACTTTTAAACTTCACAAGTTATTACATGTTCCTTCAATATCAAAAAATCTGTTAAGTGTTAGTCAGTTTGCTAAGGAAATTCTGTTTTCTTTGAATTTCATTCTCACTTTTGTCTTGTGAAATCTCAGGAGACCAATAAAGTTCTTCAAGGAGTTGTTGGTGTTGATGGCCTCTACTCCTTTCAAAATCTCAGGCTTCAAGACACCTCTTCTCTGCTGTGATCCACTTCAACTTCGCCTTCTGATCATAGTTTGTCCAGTACAAATGTTGTAAATAAAGATTCCACTAGTGCTTCCAATTCTTTTGCTTCTTCTCCTAACACTACCAGTCTTTGGCATGCTAGGTTAGGTTATCCTAATAGTCATGTACTAAAGCTGGTCTTCAATAGTTGTAATATTTCCCAATCTAATAAAAGTTTTTCAGACTTTTGTTCCTCTTGTTGTATGGGAAAATCTCAGATTACCCCCTCATAGTTCCACTTCTGTTTATTCTCCTTTGGAACTTATTTTCACAGATTTGTGGGGACCCTCTCATTTAACTTCTCTATGCTGGGTTCAAATACTATGTATCCTTTATTGATGTTTTCTCCAAATACACTTGGATATTCCCTATCAAATCTAAAGCTGAAACTACTATATTTCAGGCTTTAAAATCTCTAGTTGAACTGCAACTTAATATAAAAATCAAAAGTGTTCAATCTGATTGGGGTGGTGAATACAGACCTTTCTCCACTCTTCTAGCCTCCTATGGCATCTCTCACAGATTAAGTTGTCCTCACACTCATCATCAAAATGGTGTGGTTGAAAGAAAACACCGACATATTGTTGATTTGGGACTCACATTGTTGCATCATGCTTCTTTACCCTTAAAGTTTTGGGACTATGCTTTTACTACTGCTGTCTATTTAATTAATAGACTCCCTACTGCTTCCCTTAATTTTGCTATTCCTTATACTACCCTTTTTAATAAGGATCCTGATTTTAAATTCCTTAAAACCTTTGGTTGTGCCTGTTTTCCATTACTGAAGCCTTACCATGCACATAAACTTAATTTCGATCTCAAGAATGCTTGTTTTTGGGGTATTCCACCTCCCACAAAGGTTACAAATGTCTGTCTTCATCTGGCAGAATTTATATCTCAAAATATGTTTTGTTTAATGAGTTGAGGTTTCCTTGTTCTACCTTATTTCCCTCTTCTAATTCTGTAAAAAATCTTGATTCCTATTTTAATCTGACTCCTAATCTGTCTCCACCTTCTGTGCTGTCAACACCTCTACACACTCAGGTTTACAAATGTCTGTCTTCATCTGGCAGAATTTATATCTCAAAATATGTTTTGTTTAATGAGTTGAGGTTTCCTTGTTCTACCTTATTTCCCTCTTCTTCTAATTCTGTAAAAAATCTTGATTCCTATTTTAATCTGACTCCTAATCTGTCTCCACCTTCTGTGCTGTCAACACTTCTACACACTCAGGTTTCTCCCTCTCACTCTCCTTCTGTGCCTCTTGTTCCTCCTGGATTTTCTCCTATTCCTGTTAGTTCCCCTACTGTTTCTTCTCCTGCGTGTTATTTAGTTACTTCTTCTGATTCTGTTCCACATCCTTCTTCAGCGATTGTTATTGTCACTGAACCCTCTTCTGAGGCTGTTCCAGCACCTAATTCAATTCCTGTTCACACTCAGGCTATGCAAACAAGGTCCAAGTTTTGAATTCATAATCCTAGACTACACCCTTCACTGTTCCTTGTTCATTCTGAACCAAAATCTGTGAAACAGGCCCTGAATAATGCAGATTGGCATGCTGCCATGCAAAAAGAGTATGATGCTTTGTTGAAAAAAAAAACTTGGGATTTGGTTTCATTACCTTCTAATAGACAGGCTATTGGGTGTAAATGGGTGTTTAGAGTGCACAAAAATGCTGATGGTACCATCAACAAGTTCAAGGCCAGGTTAGTAGCCAAGGGCTTTCATCAGGTTCAGGCTTTTGATTTTCATGAAATATTTTCTCCTGTAATTAAGCTTGTTACAATTCGGATTATCATCAACAAGCTTGCTCTATCACATGGGTGGAAGTTATTTCAACTTGATGTGAATAATGCTTTCCTTAATGGGCATCTTGAAGAATCTGTGTTTATGACACAGCCTCCTGGCTTTGAAGCTGCAAACAAGTCCTTGGTCTGCAAGCTTAATAAAACTCTCTATGGCTTGAAACAAGCTCCAAGACAGTGGTTTGATAGACTGAAGTCCACTATACTTCAGCTTGGTTTTGTGGGAAGCAAATGTGATTCTTCCCTTTTCATATACAATCAGTAGGTACATGTTGTCTATCTTTTAGTCTATGTGGATGATATCATCGTCACTGGGAGTTCTACCTCTTTCATTCAGCAGCTCACAACTAAACTGAACAGTGTTTCTTCTCTTAAGCAACTTGGTCATTTGGATTATTTCCTGGGGTTAGAGATTAAATACCTACCCAATAATTCTATACTTATGACTCAGAGCAAGTATATTCGTAAGTTACTGCAAAAAACCCACATGGCTGAGGCTCATTCTATCTCTTCTCCAATGGTGTCTAATTGCAAACTATCTAGACATGGTGCTGATGCTTTTCATGATCCAACTCTGTTCAGATCAGTGGTTGGTGCCTTGCAGTATGCTACTCTCACTTGACCTGAAATAAGTTTTGCCGTTAACAAAGTTTGTCAGTTCATGGATGCACCTTTAGATTCTCACTGGGCAGTGGTTAAAAGGATTTTAAGGTAACCTACCCTTAAGTCATGGGTTATTTTTTCAGGCTGCTCTTATTACACAACCCTTGGTCCTTCGTGCATTCTGTGATCCGGACTGAGCGTCTGATGTGGATGACAGGCATTCCACCTCAGGGGCTGCTATCTTTCTTGGTCCAAACTTAATTTCTTGGTAGTCTCGCAAACAAAAAGTCACAGCCAGGTCAAGTACTGAAGCTGAATATCAGAGAGTCTAGCTCAAACTTCTACTGAGCTAACTTGGATTCATGCTCTTCTTACAGAATTGCAAGTGCCATTTACTACTCCTGTTATCTTTTGTGACAATCAAAGTGTTGTATCCATTGCTCATAATCCTGTGTTCCACAGTCGTACAAAAGACATGGAAATTGATGTCTTTTTTGTTAGGGAAAAAGTTCTGGCCAAGAAGCCTTCAATTGTGCATATTCCAGCTATGGATCAGTGGGCAGATGTACTGACCAAGCCTCTTTCTTCAGCAAGATTTGAAGTTCTCAGGGGCAAACTCGATGTCAAGAGTGTTTCTTCTGAAAACTCTTCCCCTTGAGTTTGAGGGGGGATATTCGAGTATGAAATTATATAACGGTGTAAACAGTTCTGTAGTATGTCTGTAAGGGCTGTTAGCTTTTGCTAACAGCATCTCTCTGTTGATAGTCAGTTAGTTGTTACTAACAGTATCCCTGTGTAAAGCTGTTAGTTGTTTGTTTCTGTTAGTTAGTTGTTAGATTCTGTAAGTTAGTTCAGATTCTGTTATAGCTAGTTCAAAAGGTCTATAAATACCTCCTGTGTAACAAACTCCAACTAACTTTTTCATTCGGAAATAACATCAGTTCTCTCTTATTTTCTCTCTTCTTCTCACTTTGTCTAAGATGTTGAAGCTGCTGTGGTAACGCTTTGCGAGATGGAGTATTTTGACTTTTTTGAATACAGAAAATAAAAATCTAAGCAAACAAATTCTCTGAATCTAAAAAAATTGAAAATGAAAATTGAAAATGCATGCTCAAACCAATCGCCCCCTAATTTTCTACAACACTCATCTCAATCCACGTTAAACTATTTACAGTTTGAAATTTTTCATGTTATGCAGAAGAGGTAGCTTGTTTTCAGTAAATTTACATTCTCAAACAATTAACTTATGCAAAGCCTCTTAAACAATTTGTGTCACTCAACACTTATCTGAAAATAGCTTCATGAACATGTAATTTTTGTTTTCAGCCCTTGTCTCTCTTCCACCAAACTCTACAACAAAATTCATTGTAGTACACATTAAAGTCTGCACTTCTTTCAACCAAGCTAGACCCTAGCTATTCAAGTTTTTTCTGTCCCCGCACGATTAGGAGCTAAAATAATAGCAAAAGTAACAGTTGTCTTTTGAGCTTCTTTTTTTTTTTTTTTTTTCTTCAATCAGCCAAGTAGAGCACTCAATTCAGAATCATAGCTATCAAAATATTAAAGAAATATACGAAATGCAAAATCACAACTGATATGGTCAGCCAGAGTTATCACACAACTCACCTAGGTATTGTAATTTCATAGGGAAATGAAACAGCACCCTCAAGATTTGGTATTGGTGGAACATGATCCTTCTTCTCATTAACAAATTTAATTATCTGAAATAGAACCTCACGAAGCGATGCCTCCAGTGCTGCACTTCGAGCATTTCTATCCTCCAATGCTCCCTCTACTTGTAAGAAACACAGAAAAACAGGTAAATTCACAGTAGGAGTGAAACATGAAAAGAGATTCAGTTTGACAATAGAGCAATCAATGCACCTCCAGGATCAACAACTTTGGAATGATGGTACTTGCTAGATTGTACCTTCGGATGCTGGGCCACATTCAGATTAATATACCACTGCTCCCAATACAAACGCTCAATCTTGTTACTGAACCAAGACACCTGTTTGTTCTTCACCTCATAGAAAGATAAACATATCTGCACCATCCAATTCACAACCCTGTCAAAAAAAAACTAATTACAATAAAACAAAAATCAAAGACAAAAACCCTATTAGCACCATTTTCACCACATTGCTGACCTGGCTCTTTTTGTTTGGGTGCTTCTCCACCCAACCAACAAATTGCTCAATCTTCTCATCTATTTTGTTTTCAAGCTCTGCCTCTCCACATTGCACCTTCACAGCAAGAATGAGATAAAAACCAAAACACACAGAATAAGTTTAGTGTGAATTTGAGTGAGTGTTTGCAAAATTGATTTTAAATGAATTGATTTTAAATTAATTGATTTTGCAAAATTGATTCTGCTTATGTTTATGTATTTTTATCCTAAAAGCAAGTTAATATTAAAAAAATTCAGTATAAAATTTCCAATTCAACGCAGAAACAACCTAAAATTGCTTCAACTCAAAATCAATTTTCAATTTGAGACTAAACACGTGTACATTTATCTAAAATCACATAATCTGATGATTTGGAGTTGGATAACTCAACTGAACCAAACAGTTACATAAATTGTCGGTCTATTTTATTGTATATAAAACACAGTTAAATGGGATTTCAAAGAGAGTAACGTATACGTGATAATTGCAACATAAATTGGATTAAAACGTACATAAGTGACGTCAAAAAGCTCCAAGTCAGCGTCTTTAGGGCGAACGAGACCCAAGGCACGGTGAAAGACGATCGTGTGCAATATGCCTGCAACACCGTTACTCTGATTATCGCAATTCAACAAAACGCAACGATGATGATGATGATCATGATAATAATAATAATAAACCGAAAAGCGAGTAACAATAGGGAGTTGAAGAATTACATCGCAGGACCTCGCGTATCTCAAAATGCTCCAGTTCCAGTTCCTTGAGCTGGCACACTTCACAGTTCATAATGAAACCCTAGGAAGGAAGGTTGTGTGGGAAGGGAAGAGGAGAAGGAAACGCGTGGAACAAAGATTATAAGGCAATAGCATAGGCGATTCCACTGTAGGAGTTCCAATTGCTTCTTCGTGTTCGCAAAATCAGAGTGGAGATTACGATGAGGCAGATACCTTTACCTGTACCTTTAAGAGATATATACGTTTACTCGGCTAAACCATACCTAAACGGATTGAATTGAATCGCTATAAAGAAATTTCATCAAATCCAATCATTTTAATTTTCTTAATTTATCATCCAAACATTTACTTTTTTTTTATTCATCATCTGATCGATTTGACTCAAATTTTTAATCTAATTTAAAATACTTTGAATTATATTTATTTCTTTTAAAAAAATTAAATAAATGATAAGATATGTAATGAATATAATAAAAAAATAATTTAAAATATCAAATATTTCATTTATATATCTTTATATAACTAAGTTTAATGATCATGTAATAATAATACAAAATACTATAGAGATCTCGTAAAAACTTCTTTTGATGAATTTGCAAAATCACATCATTTTTCAAGAATAATAATTAAGAGACTTGATACTTCTACTTAGATCTAGAACTTACATGCTGACACTGATGATTTTGATAGCCCTACTAATGATTTAGAGGAGATTTTCCAAAAAGTTTTTAGTGTCTATTTTGGTCAACTCTATCATCTTTCTTTGGCTGAGTGACATATATTTTTATGGCCCTCGTTTTTTCAATTATAAGACATGTTTAAGTGATTCTACTCACATTAGGATTAGTGCTCGGGTGGTTTGGCCAAAAATGGGCCAAGAAATATTGAATGGTGATATAGGGGGAGGGTTCCGAGGAATACAAATAACCTTCGTTTTTTTTTTCAGATTTGAGGAGCATCTAGAACAAGTAGTGAATTATAACATTTGTCGTTCAATCATAATTTATCACTAACATGATTTTTAAAGTAACTAGTTTTTTTTACATGTGACATGCATGGGGTATTATTTTGATTATTGTTATGTATACGATTCAATAATTTTTTAAATGGTATATACTTAAATAATATTCCTTGTAGTAATTATTTGTGTTAAATTATTCCTTCTCATGAGTTAAATATAACTTTCCCTACTCGATTTAATAAAATAATATTTTTAAAAAAGCAAAACATAATAATTTCATTAAAAAAGAAAAAAATACTAATTTTAACATAAAATATGTTAAAGCCAGTCTAATATAGATCACAAAGAAATCTAGAAAACTCAATCAATAGAATGTCTCAAGTACAGATTACGCATCCCCCCAGCTAAGAATGAGTATACAGACCCAGATTCGTGGATTAATTTGTTAAGCCTACATACCTTGCAAATAATGAGCCTCTTTTTTTAAAGTCCGCAAAGTTATATTGAGTTTTTAAGTTTGGTCCATTAAGCTCGTGAACTAGATAGGCTTTATCCACGAACTACCCTTTTAACCCTCCTAATATCAATATGCAACTATTATTAATTTATTACGTAAAGATTTTGATTTTTTAATTTAGGTTGTTATTGTTAATTTGTTATGCTAAAAATGTTGATATGTTTTAGTTTGATAGATTTTAGGTTAAAAACTGAAGTCAGTTTTTTTCTTTAAATTTTATACATTTTTCACTTTTTAAAAAATATTTTTTTCAAATTATTATTTGCTCCCACATACTGGTTCACTTATCTATAGGCTTTTGCATGACAGGTACAGCCCTTGAAAAAAGTCCATTTACTTCACAAGGCGGACTTATACAGCCCATCTAAAACTAGGAATTAACATGCAGGCCTTAAAAGAGTCAAACTCGTCTGTATGCACACCCCTACTCCCACAAAAATTTAATAAAAGATACCATCTCAAACCAAATTGTTAGTCACATCCACGTTTTGACCCATCTTAATGAGAATATTATACCAATGTGTGTTCAATCATTTAATAAAAATGTTTATTTTGAGAGTTTGATTTAAAAAAATTAAATTTTCATTTACAGTAATAGAAATTTAACTTCATTAAGAATTTAAATGTTAACGTAGTATAAGGTAAATTGCTCCTTTATGTGAATATACATTTTCTTAAAAATTAAATTTAAAACTTGGTTAATGAATTTCACTTGCACCTCAATCAATTGAGATTATTAAAAAAGAGGGAAAAAATACTATCATAAGTTTAATATTTAACTTTAATTTTGATAGATTTTATATTTTAAAAAATGAAGTAAATTGATTTTATAATTATTTATTTTTGTTTTTGAGATTTTTTTTTAAAATTAAACACTTTTAATTTAATAGATACCAACGAAAATTAAACAAATTTTATTTAATACAAATAAATGAAAGTCAATTATTAGATTCAATATTTAATCAAATAAGAAAACAAAATAAATTGATTTTATAACTGTTATTATTATTTGTGGGATTTTTAAAAAAAAATAAACAAACTTTTTTAATACAAATGAATGAAAATCAATGATACTCTTGATTTTGTTAGATTCAATATTTAATCACAATAAATAAATAAATAAATTCTATCATTATATATTATTATTTTTGAGATTTATTAGATCCTTTTTTATTTTATAATTAATGTGAGTACCAATTGGAATTTAATATTACTACCAATGAAATTAGAATTCCAAGAGACATAAAATGGTTAACTAAAAAACATAATAAATGTAATCTATAAAGTTTGAAATTCAAATTGAAATAGTGGTTGGAATTTATTCATTATACATTTGAAATTTGAATTCTTTCTATCTTGAGAAAGGGAAAAGGAGTACCAATGAAGGAATTGCACTAGAGGAAGCCACTTGGCAAACTCAGAATGATACTTAACAAAAGTTTCCTCCAAATACACTTTCAAATGTATTGTTTACATATAGATAGATAGATAGATCGATTATCATAAAAATCAACAAACTTACATAAATAGTGGGTTGTGATTAGATGATGTCTAAAACTTTTGACATTGTCAATGAATAATCATTTTTCTCCATAACTAACTATTAATAGTATAATCTTTTAAATATATACTACATCAAAATTAAATTTATATACCTTGATAATTATATTTATGCCTCTTAACTCAAATAGTTAATAAAAAAAATTTGAATTAAAACTTTTTTTATAAATAGGTATAAGTTATGTGATAATTTTACAAATATATAAAAAATAAAAATATAAAATGAGTGTTAATATCACTTTATGAATGAGGTACACATAACTGCATATGCTCCTCTACCGCGATGAAAACTGTAACGACCCGCCTCGTCGCTACTGTATCATACTCTTAATCATGCTTTTATTCATGATTTTGTAATTGAAAATCTCTTTAAGTTGATTATAAAAATAGTAGTAAATTTTTCGCGTAAGTATAATCAATATCACAAATCAAAACTCGAATATACAAAGATACAATACATCATAATACTTGTATATTAATAATCATAAGTTGGTAGTGATTATACATAACCAAGTCTGAATTGTACAAAATTTTCAAAAGAAACAAAGATTTAAATGACGGGGTGTAACTAGCAAAACGATGAGGTGTAGCCATTAGAACAAGGGGTGTAACAAGAAAAAATACAACCCTTGTCCGGGATCCAGTCCATCTACATCCTGGCTACTCGGCTGCTCCAACCAACATAGGTCATCTTTCCGGTCACCTACTGTTGTTCATCTGCTTACACGAACACGGTTCGTGATCATCACAAGTACCGAATCACAAGGTACAACAAAGCAAAAGTGAGTCCATCATGTAAAATAATAATTAATAAATATCATCAGTTATAATAACAAGACAACTCAGTCATCATGATACAACAATATTCAAACATATCATCATGCAATCAATCATGGACAACCCGTCCAAAAACATTTCACAATTCATCTTACAATGACTAGTCATGATGCATGTTCCTGATTTATCTCTCAGTCAATGCAATGTGGTACCATCTCTCCAGAAATAGGCCAAATCCATGGTACAAATGATAGTTGTAGTTGCATCAGGGTCACTCTTTTGTGCACAGGACTCACCCCCCCATGGTGATCAGCCAAAATGGGTGTCATAAGGATCTCCTTACAGACGTCACCGCCCATTACTACTCGTACTATTATAGTCAATCATCCTATTTCCGTCATGCATGAAGTATGTCTCTCATGGGCACCATTGTATGGACCGACGCAGGAACAACTCGTCCTGGCTGGTGTCACCACACACCTCCCATGTACATACACATTGCCCCAAACAAGGTATATCTCTCATGGGCACCACTGTATAGACCGGCGCAGAAGCACTTCCTTCCTGGCTGGTGTCACTATACATCTCTCATGTACATACGCATTACCCCAAACAAGGGCCACCATGTGCATCATTGTATAGACCAGCGCAGGAGCACTTCCTTCCTAGTTGGTGTCACTATACATCTCCCATGTACATACGCATTACAACTCAAGCCAATACAATGGCCAATCTCAACATAATCACTTACGTAATTCACAAAGATTCAAGTAAAGTGGTGTGAGGTTTTAGGTGTCCGAGTTGTTATTCAGCTATAACAACTCTTGAAGAAAGAATCCGAACAAGGTCGGACGAAGTTGGTAGAGGTTGAACAAGGTTGGTAAGGGAATCCTTGGGTTTCTATAAAATACCAAGGTCGGGTTCATCTCTTATGCAATCGATTACATAAGCGCCGTAATCGATTAATTCGATAGCGCTTGTAAGACTTGGTTGTGTTTTATCAACAACATATACAAGGTTGTAAGGGAACCCTGTAGCTCTTTTCCTAAGAACATACGAGCTCTGCCGAGTAAGGAACCCGGTAGCTCACAAAGAAAGGGCTTGGACTTAGCGGTTCTAAAGAGAACAGCTCACCCTGGGTAAGGAACCTGGTCTCTCTCTAAGGAAAGGAAAGAATGAGTTTCTAGAGACGACACGTGTATGGAACCCTGTTGTTCTAGAAGAAAGAACACAAACACAACCAAGTAGAAGCCCCAATGGCTCTCTTCCCGAGAAGACACGAGCTCATCCGAGTTAGTAACCCGGTAGCTCTCACTCTCCCTCTCGTGAAGTAACTTGAGCTTAACAACTCTAACACACCACACCGGGTAAGGAACCTGGCACAACTAAAGAAAGGGAAGCGAGCACTAACAACTCTAAGGAAACAACCCTGGGTTAGGAACCCGGTATACAAATGTCTGCCAACAAGGACTAAGTTACGTTCTGCATGCACACATGCACGCTACGTAAATCGTTCAACTCGGCATACCCATCCCGGTAGCCGATATCACAACACAAGGGATTGACATGTATATTTAACTCGACCTACCTATCTTGGTAGCTGACATCCCAAACACAAGGGATTAATACACATACATAACTCGGCCTATCCTTTCCCGGTAGCCGAGGTCACAACACAACAATGCTTTAATATATCTATATATATATATATATATATATATATATATATATATATATATATATCACATACTCAACCCGACTTACCCAACTTGGTAGTCGTCTTCTTCACAAACACACCACTTACAGATATCATCTATACATTTCACACAGAATATCAAACAACAGATACACACTTTATCTCAACCATGATATCTAAAATTATTATAAACACAATAAACTCCCCTTACCTCAACAGGGATACCTTTCTCTCGATCTAATGTGTATTGTTCGAACACTCGTTCTCACAGCGACCAGGAATGAAAGGTTAAGCTCTGTTCACAAGCTCCTCTTAACAAAGAGGATTTTTCGCCGCTGCTATGGTGATTCTCGCAATTTTAAGTGGTTCAGAAGGTGGAAGAAGAGAAATCTTTGGTGCAAAGAGTTTTAGAGAGAGAAAAGAAAAGAAACACGCACGGAAATGAAAGTGAACATTTCTGTTTCTTGCACTGCTATTTACAGACGAAGCATTGAGGCAAGTTACCAACAACTTGAATCAGCCAGCTATTACAGCCACCATAGTTGCCCACTTGCGTGATCGAACAGCCACCAGAGCCACCACTGTTTTTACTATGCGTGTTCGGACAGCTTATCTCAGCCACAAAATTTGACTTTCTTCTCACGCACAAACACCCATGCAAAGCACTTTAACAGATTGCAAGTTTACATTAAACAATTAATTAACACAAATATCTTTCTACTTATAAAATTTCAGGGTGTTACAAAAAAGACCTTTGAGGAATATTCTATAAATACCTTTTATTCTCTTTTATTATGTTTTTTTCCTTAAATTTCAAATGTTAGCAATTCAAATAAAGAAAAGAGAGATTGGATTTTGAAAAGCGAGAATGTGCATTTCCCTTTATGGTTAACATGTCCTTTAGTACCTTGTTGGACATCACTTATGAGGATATAAAATAAGTGTATAAGTGATTTTAAGTCCAGTGGACTTAAATAAGAATAACTTAGTGTAAATATTAGTTTTCACAATAAGTGGACGTGATTGATTTAACGTGCTGATGTTAAATATATCTTAACAAAAAGGTTTTCCTCTTAAGAGGTGGAAACATACTTACTAGAGTTGTAGATGTTGATATAATAATAAGTAAACTCTTTTATGAAGTAGATCATGTTTACTTAACAACAACTCATTAGTTCATCAACAATTTATACTTTTGTAAACATCAAAATCCAAGGTATGATAGTTTATCCAATGGTTTGTGGATTGTCAAGACCTAACAATCTCCGCCTTTTTTATGATGACAAATAGTATAAATTTTGACTAACATAAAATATAATCAAGAGAAGAAGGATATAATAAGGCATGATTATGAGTTATGTAAAAGAGTAGATACATACATACTTATATATATATATATATATATGGTGTGTGTGTGTGTAGCAACAACGAAATAAACAAAAAAAAACTAGAATGCTCCAACTCCAAAGACCAAAATTTCATTAA
>QARZ01000560.1:104641-115160 GCA_013407115.1 Glycine latifolia
CACTCTTTAATCTTCATGGGTATTGAATGATTTCTTAGGCAAGAGTTTTCAAAGAAGAATAGGAGAGCATGTTCTGAAATTCATTTGTTCATTCAACTCTGATTGGTAACTCACATGCATTCATATTCATTGGATAATCAGGTTGTTTATCTCCATTCTCTTTGGGTGTAAACTTGTTTTGCAATTTTGTTATTTTGGTGCTATTGTAAATTGTTCTTTGAAGCTTGTACTAGAGTAGTGCTCTCTAGGAAAGAACAGAGTAGTGTTCTCTAGTTCTTGTTCTCTAGAAGTCTAATAGGTTTTAGATTTCTTGTCTTTATCTAGAGTTGATAAAGAGGGTTTTGTAATAAAGCTTGTAAGAACTGAAATTTATAATAGTGGAACTCTAATCAAGTGTTGATTAGAAGAAACTGGATGTAATTTCTCTTGAGAAGTGAATCAGTATAAATTCTTGTGTTGATTTTATATTCCTTAATCTCTATTAGTCATCTTGCTCATTTGTTCTTGGTATTTTTATCATTACTCAACAAGTTCTGTTTTGAGTTATTGATTTCTTTAACTGGGTGGTTTGATTGATTAAAAGCATTCTTGGTTTTAAAAGTGATTAAGATCCTTACTCTGATTTTATAAAGAAATTTTAAAAGACCAAGTTTTAACCAATTCACCCCCCCTCTTGGTTATTGTTAGTATTTTTATTGTTTTTAGAAAGAACAAACGAAAATAGAAAGAAAGAGTGAAAAAAAATTAGTGATAAAAGAGAGTTTGTTCATTAAACATAAGGAGGTAAAAAGAGTGATGCTAGCTAGACAAAAAATGTATTTACTCATTCCAAATTATAGGTGCTTGTCTTCTAGTGCCTTTGAGTTGCCTCAAGGTTTTGATACACTTTTAAAGGAGTTTAAGGATGTCTTTCCTCAAGACATATCCCATGGCTTGCCTACTTTAAGAGGAATTGAGAATCAAATTGATCTTGTTCTGGAAGCTTCACTTTCTAATAGGGCTGCTTATTGGAGTAATCTGGAAGAGACCAAGGAGATTTAAAAGTAGGTTGAAGAGTTGATGGAAAAAGGATGGGTGAAGGAAAGCTTGAGCCCATGTAAAATGCCAGTCATCCTAGTTTCCAAGAAAGATAACATGTGGAGGATGTGCACAGATTTTAGACTCATCAACAACATCACCATAAGGTATCAACATCTTAATCCTGGACTTGATGATAAGGTAACCAATTCTACCACTTCTTTTTCTCCTTTTGAGGTCGTTTATGATTTTAACCCATTATTCCATGTTGATTTATTCTCCTTACCTAATGATTCTTCTATTTTGAGTAAGAATGGGCTTTCTAGAGCCACTTTTGTTAGGAATATCCATGGAAGGGTGCGAAATCAAATCGAGAGGAAGATGGAGCAATATGCACAACATGCCAACAAGGGGAGAAAGACCATGATATTTAATCCCGGATATTGGGTTTGGGTACATCTAAGAAAGGATAAGTTTCCTTTCCAAAGGAAATTTAAACTCCAACCTAGGGGTGATGGTCCTTTCAAGATCCTTGAGAGGATTAACAATGCTTACAAGATTGACTTGCCAAGTGAGTATGGGGTGAGTTCTAGTTTTACTGTCACTGATCTTTCTTCTTATGATATAGGTGTTTTTAATGCAAATCCAAGGATAGATTCTTTTCAAGAAGGAGGGGATGATAGACGACTATCCAAAGAGCATGAAGTTCTAGAAGCACTCCATGAATTGAAGGTTCCAATGACAATGTCCAAAATCAAACTTCTTCAAAAAGAGATGACCGAGAGAATCATGACTGGACTATTTTTAACAAGGGTAAGGACAGAGGAAGACACAAGGAGCTTTGGAGCACCTTGAAGATTGTAAGAGAGCTCACTTAGCGCGAATATCGTGCTTAGCGCAATTCCTTTCATAGCTTTCATAATTTTCCTAATTTCCCTAATTTTCATAATTTTCATATTGTCGTAATTTAGTAATTTCTTATTTATGTAATGAGCCTCAATGTGGACTTAAATAGGCCCAAACTATGCGTTTTTAGGTTTTATTAGAGGCTTAACTCTATACGTACTCAGACATTGCTAGTTTTGAATAACTTTTGATTGAATAATATTAAGCATTTGCTTGAATCGAGAGCTTAGACCCTTCTTGGTTCTTGGCTGAACCCAAATTGATTATTATCAAGGAAAATTTCCTTTGTGGCAAATCCTCCTCAACTTATCATTCGAATACGGATCGTGGCGTTATTCATTATCATCTTCTTTATCTTCCCCGCCTTTTATCTGTAAGTTCAACTATCTATCATTGGTATCTTGAAATTGGTCTTTGGAAATGATCCAATCCAAGCATTCATGCCTTGGTAGTCATTAGTGTTGGTTCAACAGGGGCTGGAATAGATATGATGGGAATAATGGTTCAATGGCATGTGGTGGTTGGATGAAGGTAGGGGTAGAAATAGGAGGTGCATGAGTAGCAATAGCGCCTAACATAGACATATGTGCTTGTTGCAAATTCTAGAGTAGTACAACACCTGGGTTAGAGAACTATGTTGTGATGGAGTTTTGCATAGAGCATAAATTATTCGTTTTCTTGGCATTAACGTTCAACAAAGGTATCCATAGCTTGACCATTCATCTCTTGAACTTGGTCTTTTGTAATAGCATTGTGTCATACCCTAATTCTGTCCGAGTAAAAAAAAAGATGATGATAATAAAAAAGAGAAATAAAAAAAATAAAATAATAACAAGTATTAAAAAAAAGAAGAAAAAAGAAAAAAGAGGATAACAAAAATAAATAAATAAATAAATATATATATATAACAGTAAAAAGAAAAAAAAGTAATAATAATAATATATAAAAAAAAGAAATAAATAAATAATAATAGTAAAAAAAAAAAAGAAGATAGCAAAAAGGAAAAAAAACGCAACAGATAGAAAAGAGAGAACAAAAAAACACACTAGGCCCATTAGGTTTAAAAAAAAAGAGAGAGTAGCAATATAAGAAACAAAAAAGGCAACAAAATTAATTACAAGGAGTAGAGAAGGCATGAATCCCAAGGAGACCAAAGGGACCAATCAAGGGGTTCCATCAGAGAAAGGGGGAGACTCCTCAAGTAGTCTCATTCTCCCTTCACAGTCTCCTTCTTTCTTTTGTTACTTCTTCTCATCTCTTCTTCTTTTTCTTCTTTTTTATTTTCGTTTTCACTCTTTTTTTATTTTTGTGGGTTGTTGTTTACTTCATTCAGAGGAATGCTTGTGATTTGTTGTAGTTAGATTCGTTGGTTTTGATTATGCTTGCGTTTTTCTTTCTCTCATCTATTTCTTTCTTTTCTTCTTTTCCGTTTTGAGTTTTCCGGCCACCTCCACGGCCGCCACCATGGCCAACAACCGCCCCTCACCGCCGGCCACACCATGGTGGCCATCCCACCACCAACCCCCATCATGGTGGCCTTTTGATGTCACGAATCCACCATGGAAGGGAGGTTTCAAGCTTTTCGCGCAGCTTTTCCATGGCTGCTGTGCCCAGATGGAAAAAACAGGTTGGACCGGGTCACCCGACCCGGTTCTAACCCTAAATTTTTTTTTTTGCTTTTTGCACCACTACTTTTGATAAGTTCACCTTTTTTAATTGGGCCGGGCCCATTTAGAAACATTTTGTAATGCTTTTTACACTTTCCTTTTCATAATTGCACATCCCTTTTTACTATTGTTGCTACTCCTTTTCCTTTTCCATAATTCCATAATTGCATACACCTCAGCAGTTGGGCCTTGCTCACTTTGGGGCAATACATATAATGCTGTTTGCACCTCCTATTCCATAATTGCACACCTCTCAGTAGTTGGGCCTAGCCCACTTTGGGGAATACATATAATGTTGTTTGTACCTACTTTTCCATAATTGCACACCCCTCGGCAGTTGGGCCTAGTCCACTTTGGAGCAATGCACATAATTCTATTTGCACCTCCATATTCATAAATGCACCCATATCTGTTGGGCCTAGCCCATTTTTGTAATTAAATATGCACTGCTGATTGCACCTCTTTTGTACTGTATGCACCCCTAATCACTAAGTGTACTCCCCACTTCCATTCTATCCCTTTCTATTTTCATTTTATTCGTTTGACTACATATTGCTATGTCAATTATTCACCGATGTTTGCACTTCCGTTCTAGTTTTCATTAGTAAGCGCGTATGTTTTGTGCACTCCATGCTGGGTCTCCGACTTGCTTGGTGGTGTATCAAAAACATGTGGATAGATTTTGTGAATATCATGCTGGGTCTTTGACTTGCTTGACTTCATAGATTTACCACAAATCTAAAATCTTTTCTAAAAAAATAGCTAAAAATACTCAAATAAATGATCACTCAATTCTCCTTTTTCTCAAAAAATTACATATTACTTGAGATTGCTTCAAGGTCCAATGCCTTAAGTAATTCTCTTCGCTTTTTCTTCAAATTTAATGTCGTTTCAAGGTCCAATGCCTTAACAACTATTTTCTACGCAATTAAAATAAATCTTTCAAAAAAGGTAAACTCAGCTCGACACACAAGTTATCTTTCAAAAAAGAACTACGTAAGTCTGATTCCTCATTGCACTTGGGGATACGTAGGAGCGGGGGCAAACCCCTTGTCGACCTAAAAAACAAAAAAAAATATAAAATATTCTCTTTTCTAAAAAAAATAAAAATTTGATTTTCTTTTCTAAATAAACAAAAATAAAACAAAGATAAGTCATGTTTTTAAGGGAAGATAAATAATTAAAAAGTCACTTTACTCTTAGCACACTCGATTAAAGGCTTGCTGTCTTCGTGACGGACGCATGGGGTGCTAACACCTTCCCCGTGCGTAAATGACTCCCGAACTCTTTTTCTCTCAAATCGTAGACAATGCCTTATCTTTTTGGTTTTTTCAACGTTTTCCTTAAATAAACGTTGGTGGCGACTCCTCTCAAGGTTTCCTTTTTGGAAATCTTTTTCTTTTTTTCATTGCCGTCCCGTCGTGGCCGGATAGGTTGCGACACATTGGGAAGAGCATAATTAATCGGAGTAGGACCTAAACTTGTTGAGTAGACAGTTACAACATCATGTGCACCCTTGTCTTTGGAGGTAGCTTCATTTGTGGTCTCAGATTGCTTGGACGGAGGTTCTTTTGGTTGAATGATGGCCTCATCAACTTGAGCTACTTTGGACACGACTAGGGTCTCATCCATGTCACTAGTGTTAGTGAGATCAATGGTGACCTCATTAAGAATGTTGTCATCCAAGGCCTTGGTAGCAACCTCAGCCTATGCTTTAAAAAATTACTCCTTATCAGCATGGGCAAAAGTGAACTCTTCTTCCATCTTTGCCTTTCTAGCCTTTTTGAGCATCATGAAGCTTAGTCACATGGTCTATGAAGTCTTGTTCATCCATTGTGGTGAGATCGTAAGTGGTTTCATGAAATATGGTTGGCAGATTCTTCAACTTGTTGAAGATATAGCTGTCAGCGTCCTTAGTAAAACACGTATAAGCATCATCTTAGTGATACATCTTGACTAGATGCATCGATTGGACAAAGTCATCATGATTAACATTGTCACTTCCATCATATCCAGATGCTAAAGCTTTAAGTGCCATTCCATACAATTTGACTCCAGAAGGTTTTTGCATCAAATGCATCTGAAAATTCTAGATTATCTTTTTTTCACTAAAGAAAGATCTTCAGTTTATGGAAATGTTAACCACTTCAACCTTCATTTTTCTACTAGTATCTCAGTAGTATGATAGAGTTTGAAACCCTTCTCCTTTGTTGCATCATAAATGGGTAAACGAAGGCACACTTAATTTGCTACAATCTTAATATCAATGGCCTTAGAGAAGTGTAACCCCAAAGGATAGGCAATGGCCTTGTTGCGTGAGTACATTTGAGCATGTAGTCCACCCAACATGGAGTACTCAGATTGGTGAGAGCAAAGTTAGATGGATTAACATGCAAACGCTTTGTTATGGGCGTCTAGAGATTGACCTTCTTCTGATACTCCACTTTTGGAGGTTCCACCTTCTTGAGATAGGCCTAGTATGTGCTTTTCAAATAGATCTAGTGAGATGTTATTCTGAGTGCTCTTCTGATCTTTAGACCTTATTAGGTTTCTCCACACCTTTTATGGGGAGACCTTAGTTGATGGATGGACACACTGTTGTGTACTAGGTGCCAACAAGTGTTGTTTCATCTTAATCAACTTTGAGTGAACCTAGTGTGTCCATTGTGGTGTCTCAAGATAGACTATAGCATTTGAGAATAAAGCCTTGAAGGCTTCAGATGAAGTGTGCTCATAGTCAAATCTGGTCCATTCTGGGGTGGACGTAGAGGTGGACTCTCAAAGGATAGGCTCTCTTTGCATTAAGTCAGAAGAAATAGATGGAAATTTATTTTGAGAGTTACCTTCAAGGAATGCCAAAGGGAATCTCTAAGCATCCGCTAAAAGTGTCTTCTTTTTCTGACTAAGGTGAATCTTTTCAAGTGAATTGGAGATCGAGGTGGATGTTGTTTGGTTGGAGTGGATGGAAGAGTCCACAGTGGAGAGATTGGAACATCATGAGTAGTCTTAATGCTGAATGATGATGGAGCGAAAGGAGGGACCCATTCTATTTCAACTATCTTGGGATTTGCTTTGGTGGCTCTTGTTTTTACCCTTCTTGGAACTTCTAAAAGGATGACTATTTAGTTGACTGCCTTACCCTTTTTAGGTGTCGGGAAAGATTGTTTTCTAACAGCTACTTTCCACTTCCTTAAAGCAATAGGATCATCATTGTCTTCTTCCTCGGTTTCACGCAAATCCCTCAGCTTTTGAGTGCTCGTCTTTACTTCAACCTGTTTCTTTGTTCATTAGGGCAACATGATAGTTGTCGTCCAATCCTCCTAATTCCCTCAGATTGCAGAGGATGTTAATATAAATAGTATGTGACAAATCAAATTGAAGATTTTCCATTTGATGGAAGATAACAAAATTATGTAGGTCTGAGAGAGTTGTCTTCGACCCAGCCTTGTGGATAACGCTTTTGTTAAGGATGTTGGCCTAAATCTTTGCCCTCTCACACATCAGGTTGTACAGAGCCCTAGTTACATGGGAGTCATAGGCCTTCTATGAAAATAGTATGAACACACACAATAACCAAGAGGGGGGTGAATTGGTTTAAACTTGTTCTTTAAAAAAAAACTTTAAAACAATCAGAGTAGTAAGAATTATATCACAAAAGCACCCTTTGAAATGTTTCAGTAAATCAAATACCAATCATCAAAGAAAGCAATTGCTGAAAATATTTTTCTGTTGATTTGTAAAGATTATCCAAATGAATGACAATTAATGATAGAAAGAACAGACAAAGAAGAGTTATTCAACACCATGAATTATACTGGTTTACTTCTCACCTTTGAGAAGCTACATCCAGTTCTTCTAACAACTTAGTTAGAGTTCCACTATTCACAATAATATGTTCTTACAAGCTTATAGTATCACCCTTAATCAAACCTAGATTAAGCATAAGAAATCTATCTGCCTTAGACTCTTTAGTGAACAAAACATAGAGAATCCCCTCTCTACTCTTCCCTCTAGAGAAACCTACTCTAGACAAGCCTTAAGAATCCTATTGTAATAGTTACAAACAAATTGAATTCTAAAAATGAATTACAAACAAAGTTTAATGGAGAAAGGCAACCTGATGATCCAATGTATATGAATGCAAATGGTTTTACCAATCTTGAATCAGGTTGGATGTAAACAAACTTCAGAGTATTCTCTCCAAGTATTTCTTTAGAATCTTGCCCAAAAAGAAGTCTTTCAAAGCAACATGAAGATTTAGAATTTGTGGGGAAAGAACTTAGTAGCTAAAAGTATATCTTCACTTTTCAGAAACCTTTTGAAATATATGAAATTTTCGTTGTGTAATGATCTGTATATTTCAAAAGACCCAATAGTTATTTATAGAAAACTGTTGTAACTGAATGTAATCGATTATTTCCACTTTGTAATTGATTAAGTAACACATTCAATTGATTAAAGTGTTCTTGAGCTATCTGGAAAAGATATATGAACAAATTAATCGATTAAATCATGATGTAATTGATTAACACAAGAAGTCTTGTTTCAAAAACGTGCCAAGTGATCGATTACCACAAATCGTAATCGATTATCACAGGAAGACTTTCTGTGATTTTGTGAAGTGTAATCGATTATAGTATTGTAATCAATTAAAGTGTTCATCAAAGCTTAAGTAATAGATTACCAAATCCTGTTAATCGATTAAAACAGTGCAAAATAGTTTTTCCAAAAGTTCAACCTTGAACACTTGGGTTTTGTGCAATCATGAAAACTTAAAGCTTTTTCACAAAACTATGCTTCTATGAAAATGATGAATGCAAGACTATGAATGATGCTTATGCAATGCAATGGATCATAGGGTGAAACACTTAGACATCTAAAGATTACATATGCCTTTAATTGAATGGCATGTAAAAGCTAAAATATATCCATGTCCAAGAGCCTCAGCATCTTGATCCTTCAAGCTCCCTTTGTGTCTAACAATCTTTTCTTTTTTGGCTTTGATCATGCCAAACTTTAATTGAACTTCTTGATCCATTATGTTCTTTTAGGAGATGATTTCCAAGAGCTTATACTTGATATCTGAAATAGAGTCAACCTCTTGCCAAGAACAAATGTCAAGTATACTTTGCATAAACAATTTACATCCACAAGTATTTAGATTGCTCCCCCTATCTTAGGTAATTTCACATCAATTTAGATAAAGAGCAATGTTTAAATCTTGTTTAATCAAAGTAAAGGTTTATCATTTTTTTTCATTTGACATTCTTCATTCTTCTCTTTTAATTACTCAGCCCTCTTTTAATTACACAACACAACATCCTTCATATGTTTCATTGTATATATGTTCATTTTTCTCCCCCTTTTGGCTTATCAAAGACAAATTGATCCAGTTATAATGAAATAAGCAAGGAAGATGTAAACAACATAAAACAAAAATTTTATTCATTGATGGAAAGATGCAGTAACATAGGGTGAATTTTAAAACCAGTTGCTGAAAAAATAAGAGAAAGCAAACACACAACCCAAAGCAAGACATTACATCCACCAAACTAGAGATTATCAAAATCTTTGAGAGTCATCCTAGTCTTTGTGTTCTCTAGCCTAGTAGTAATTTCTTTTGAGGAATGAGCATCAGTTGCATGTTCATGATGCAGAGCTATCTGTAACACCCTGAAATTTCGAGTTTCTGAGATAGATGTTTGATATGTGTTATGTTGCTTGATTGTTTAACTTGCTTCATAATTTGTTGTTTTGTTAGGCTTTTGTCTTGGTATGAGTGTTTGGTGAATGTTAGGTTAAGTCAACTTTGTGTGGTTTGTGGTTGCTGTACGTACACGTTAAGTAAGCTTGTCAAGTCATCTATATATAAGTATCAGAGTGGCCCAGCGAAAGCGTGTTCTTTCTTCTTTTGCGCTTTGCTCTCCCTTTTCTCTTTAACTTTCCACACCCTAAAACCACTCCCTTCAACCACTCTGAACCACCAAGGACCACCGTAGCTTGCCATGAAACCCCTACGCCAAGAGGAACCTGGTGTGGTGGAGGTCCAAGTCAAGCCAAAGGTCTAAAAGGGGAGCTTGAAGCACTTCCTTTGGTGAGCTTCAAAGGACCAATGACAAGAGCTAGGACTCCAGCACTTCAAGACCATATTCAAGCCAATTTGGACAAGCATGAAGTTGTACACCATATCAAGGAGGACAAGAGCTGGATTTTGATGTCTCAAATCCAATATAATTCAATAAATTCCAGCACTTGTTTGAAGAATTCAATAAAACATGTGTAAATAAATTGCTACTGCTTTAATCGATTATTTTGGCTTTATAATCGATTATGGGATGTTTAGAAGCAATCAGGAGTCCTGGCCTTACCGCTTTAATCGATAATCGATTATTTCATTGAAATAATTGATTACGAGGATGTCAGCACGAATCCTGACCTTACTGCCTTAATCGATTATTTCATCCAAATAATCGATTACAAAGAGTGTTAGATGGAAGCAGGAATCATGACCTCACTGCCTTAATCAATTAAATGGCTAGTGTAATCAATTATTTCAGTTTCTGACTGATTTAATCGATTACAATAGCGAATTAATCAATTAAACCAGTCTGAGAGGGCCACTGCACAGTTTTTGGAAGCCAAAGGTCTTTTAGGAACAACTTGTCTTGTAAGCTACGTTTGGGCTTCATTTTAGCTTACATTTACATTTCATTTAGGGTTAATTAGCTTAATAATTCGTGGCCTATATAAGGTCCCAAAAACTAAATGTAAAGGATCTTTGGTGAATCAATACAATTTTTGAATTATTGGTGAGAGTTTTCTCCCTTTGTTCTTAGTCAAGAACTTCTTGTTTCTTATCAATGGCCTCCCAGCTATTGTGGTGATTCTTGCAAGACTTATTGGAATTCCTATTCCATGGTGTCATCCCT
>QARZ01000561.1:5358-26619 GCA_013407115.1 Glycine latifolia
AAAAAAGAATTAGTTTATTTTCACAAAAAATAAAATAAACATCTCACTCACTCCAGAATTAATGTGAGTTTTTTTTCAAAAACAGTTCTCAATTTCGACAAATGCATGCCTAAATGGACGATGAAAGAAACTCAAATGTTGGTTCATGTAGAAGAATGAAAATGTTTGGGAAATTGGTAGAAGTATCATTAAGAAATCATTAACCCACCTCTTCCGTGATGACTATTTTTAAGCTACATACGCGTGTTGGTCACACCAATTTATTTCACATTGTAATAAAGTGGCAATGGCATGAAGGTTCAATTACAAGCCAAAATCAATATTTACACTGCAAAAGGGCACAAAATGTTGTACAATAATTATTAACGCAATTATATAGGGGTGGGGAGAAGGTAAGAAGCAAACCAAATATCAAAGACCCATCATGGAACGCTATGCACGCCTGCATTTCCAGACACAACACAAACCGAAAGACATTAAAATAATTAGCTTCTTTTATACTAGTAATGTAATAATAATTTAATAATAAAGAAGATTTTAATTAACTACTAACAAGGAAGAACATAAATGCGGTGCATATGTGTTTAGTAAACTAGTAAATAGGTAGGACTTTGGAGTATTACCATGATGGCAAGCATGCTTCATCATGGGGAGAATTTTATAAACATCCTACAGTATTATATTATTCCTTTAACCATAACAAGAAGTTGTGTTTGTCAAAAATTCATATCAATCCACAATTTTGAATGGAATTAATAAGTTTGATAATATATTCCAACATATTCCTTTGCAGCCGAAAGAAACAATGAACCACACAAACATTTATTTTTTTCAGCATGAGTGTAGCTGGAAAAAACAAGATGAGGAAATGAGGAAAGGACATTGTGGAGCATCAAAAACAGTCTTCAAATTGTATTCGAATCCCTTATCCCCTGGTTGCCCATGGATGTGGCGCGGGTGATAATCTGTACCTTGTTAATAATAATTTATTTTGATGATAAAAAACAAATCCTTTAACCATAATCCCTCATGAAAACGAAAGTTAATATCACAGGACATTAAAACCAATCTTCTATTCCACTCCACCAAATTAAAATATGATTGGACAAGTTTCTATATATATATTTTTAAGAAAATAAAATAAATTTATCTTATAACCTAAAATAAGTTTTTCATTAACTAATAATATCCTCTTTTCTTTAAAAAAATTTATATGAGAAAGTTTCTCAAATTAGTTAATAATTAATTAATAAAAACTTATTTTAGTTTATAAAAAAATTATTTAATCATTTTCTTTTCTTATAAATATTTATAAAGAAACTTATCCAAACAAATCATAATCACTTTCTCGTTTTCTAAATGTGTCAAAACAAAATTCATCATAAATAATCAACAAGGTTAATATTATTTTTTTATCAATAAGGTTAATACATCTATGAAAAATTAAATTAAATAAAAATGTTTCACACTTATATTTGCTTTTTCAAAAACATAGTCTCAGAAGAAATGGAGTCAAATATTTTTTTTTCATGCTTTCGTAGTCACATTCTGCCATTCAAATATCATTATTAAATTACCATTGAATAGCTAGTTTACCGTGAATTTTAAAATCACAGCATAATTACAGTCCTCACTTGAGTCTTGACACAAACTAGCAATAAATAAAACTCAAAATATGTTAGTCTTAATTTTTTTTATAGAATACATCTGATTTTTATTAGAGAATCTTATTTGAGTAGAATAGTTAAAATTATTATATATAATAAAAAAATTTCTCTTAAATATTTAACACAATTGTATGTCTAAAATCCAAACTCAAGTTATCTAATTAAGTATGATCTATAACTTTTTCGTTTATAATTTATAATTTAGCTAGAAAATGCATGTAACAGTCTTAAAAAAGGATTAGCTGTTTTAATTTTTTGGGGGTTTTGTCTTGAGAAATTCTAAAGGTGCATCATCCAGCTTCTACCATTTATATCGAGTGTGTGTTTAGATAGATGTTAATCAAATTTATTTTAAATTGAATTAGTTTTATAAAATTTATTTTGGTTATAATTGATTTTAAAGTGATATAATTTATGTTTAGATATTTTATTATAAAATTAAGTTAAAAATGAAATTCAATACTTTTTTATTTTTTTAATAGTCGACAATTAAAAAGAAATATTTTTCAATTTTTGTTATAACTAAAATAAAATATTTTTCCAATTTTTGTTATAACTATTGCATCTACTAAAACATCTATTGACCCGACTATTATTTTCTCAATTTATCCTAATAGAAAATAATCAACACGTATCAATCAATCAAATTTGTTAAATAAATAATATTACCCATAAAAAATAAAATAAAAAGTAGAATTTATATTTAGTGTGTAATATTATCAATTCAAATTAGCATAAACATATATGATATATAAATCAAAATATCTCAAATCCAATACATAAGTTATTTAAAATTATTTAAATTCAGAATTAATTATAAATCTAAAATTAATTCTAAATTATTTTTTAACATAAAATTAAATATTTAAAAATATATCTAAAATTAAATTTAAACTCAAGCAATTATTCCACCCACTAGATTGCACCTGGTATTCAATAATTAAGACAAAACAAAGTACCGCAAGTCAAGAGATACCAACGTGAAAAAAAATACGCAAATGAGGTCATGTGTCAGTATTTAACCTATCACAAGATTTATAAATAAACAAAAATTATTTAAAATATATTGACAATATATTTTATTTAATTATATAATTAAAAAATTATTACAATTTGTAATAAGTATTTTAAAAATTATCTAAAATATTTTTAATTAATTGATAGTATGAAAATATTTATATTAATAATTAGTAATATATTAAAACCAAACCCAATAAAAAAATTGAAAAAAATATATATACTAGAAAACTTCCTTTGTTTCTTGAAATAAAAATGAATTGAAAACTTGCTAAAATATAATATACAATGATGTGTATTTGTAGTTAAGTGATTATTATGAAAAATATATGAGAATAAATCATACTCCTTTCATCCCATAATAATTATTGTATAAGAAAAAAATTCTTAAATAATTATCATTTTAATTTTTCAATGTAATATTAATTATATTTTTTCTCTTATATCCCTTATAATTTTTAATAATATGTATAATAAAAACTAAAAATGGATTAATTTTGTAAAATTAATATTTTTGATTTATTTATTAGTTTTTATTGATTTGTATAAAATAATCTAAGACAAAAATTATAATGAGAAAGAGAAAGTAACATTCTTTGGATCAAAATTAAAAATAATATATTACTAAGATTAAAATCAATTATCAACACTTATTGCACATGAATATCATTTTGAATGATAATAATAATGATAATGATAACAATAATGTTCCTTTCAAGAAGAACAGAAATGTCTAACAAGGGTCGTTGGGCGATTAATATGAGATTAGGCTCTTTCTCTGAGGATGCTTATAGAGGTGAAACACCTCAGGGTTAAGTAATCACAGTACTCAAATGAGGACACGACACAATTGGTGTGCAGTGTGTGCTCTGTGTGAGTGGAAAAGAGAGAGTCAGAATGTGTGTACCTTTCTCCATGAAATATACTCTTATTTATATGCTGAAAACCACTGACCTAGATATTAATGGGATAGTGGTTAGTGTCCACGATCTTCGGCTTGGATCCTCGATTGGCGGTTGCAATATTGATATGGCTTCCACTATCTCTGGCGGTTATGATAAGGTGTTGCTGAGCAGTTTAGAGTTACTTGACTTGGTCTTACTAGGCCTTATGTTATTTTGGGCCAAAGGGAATCGCCGTAACAGATGCCCCCCCCAGCCCGATTGGTCAGTATTCTGACCTGCCGGGATGTGCTAGTGATCATCGCTGGACTTTTCACCGTTAACGTCGAAGCTCGGGCTATTCCAAATGAAGGACCTTTAACCTTGATCCGGGTTCCACGAGGCGACCGGGATACATCTGCTGTCTTCCAACTGAATCGCTAATCTAACGAGGTGCCTTTCATATGGGTCAAGCCATTTATGATTTTATGTCAGGAAATCCAATTTTAGCTATTGTCCAAATCATCCGTATGGGGCAACCGGGATGTATAGAGGTTTATTTATGTTTGTTTTAGGTTATCCCGGCTTCGGATCCGTTGGGAGTCGGCTTTGGACCTGTTGGGAGTTATTGGGACGCTAGTAGGCTCTTCTATTGGGGAACGAAGGGTTTTATCTTTTCATCTCTTTTTGGCGACAACGTCTGCTCACATCATTTAATGCGCCGTGGCGGTTTCCAATGTCTTAATCATGAGCTTTCGAACCTCTTCCTAATTGGCCCCTAATCTGGTGTGGAAAAAGTCGCTTCTACCCTTAGTGACTTCTCATATTTTGGAGGTTACTTCTCGAAGACGTTTCGTGCGTGGATGTTGGCAGTTAGTTGTGTTTTAATTCCTTAAGGCTCTTCATTTTATCACTATTCTCTTCTCTTTGCATACTCGTGTCTCCTCCATTTGCCAAATCCTCTCGAATCCTGCACCTTTTGATGCTTCATACTCTATCGAGATTTCTTTTATTCCAGGTATTTACCATTATCTGCATTATTGTAGTTGATTTTAGTGTTCTTTTCCTTGCTTCATATTCTTCTTCTTTGCACATTTCCCCTATTACAGACATAGATATTTTTGCTCCTTATGGTTAGTTGTTTCGTTCTAGGGCTTCTCTCTTCCTTTTTCCTTTAAACTTTATTGATTTCTAGAAATGGAGCTTACTCTTGAGGAGGAAGCACATATTCGCAAAACTGTCCCCCCCCAAATCTGCATTCTGGTTTTGGGGTATTCCCCTTTCTGATGAAGAAAAGAAAAAAGATCTGTTAAGACTTGCTTCTGAGGGTTTAGGGTCTTCGAAAAAGTTCTGTCCCAAACCTCCTTCCACTCGTAGGGGTATCCGTATAAGTACAGATTATAGTAGCATGAGTCCATCGGAGATTTTGGCCGAAAAGGCTCTTGAATAGGCGTCCCCCATTAGGGCTGCTAGGACTAGAAACCCTTCTGAAAGTCCCCCCTCTTCTAGGATTGTAGGGTCTTCTAGAAATCTGTTCAAAAATCCTTCATGTTCATCCTCAGCGAATAGTACAAGTTCTTCTCGAGGTCATTTAGAAACCGGCTTTGAGGTTCGTTTCGAACCTTGTTCAAAGTGTATGGACAAAGTCCATTATTGTGCCCAGGTCAGACAATATGAGCGAACCAGTGAGATTCTCGAGTCATGTCATCACAACCCGGTTCGTGTTCGAAGAACCATTTCTGTGGGGGCCTGGGTCTCACAATCATTCTTGTCGGATGCCGAGACCAGAATGCCAACTTCTTTTTGTACTAGCTCGACGATGGCTGTTTCTCCGAGTCTTCATCTCTCAACTGCATCTCTAAGTATTCACCACTAATTTCTTCTTTTTATCTTGTCATAGGTTGTTTATGGATACTCCGTCGGTGGATATGATTGACGAATCTCAGTCAGCCGAGTCTCAATCCAACTGTCCTTCCTCCCTTCTAACTTCTAAATTTCCTTGGGTTGCTCATAAGGTACTTCGTACCTCTTCTATTTTGAGCCCGAGAAGCATTGCAGCGCTCCCCCTTGGTAATCAAGACGAGTTATCTATCTGTGCCCTCGACCCGGATGAGCCCATATGCTCGTGTGCCGGGAAAGGTGAGCCCAACTATTTTTTCTTCTGTAAGGATGTGGTTACACATCTAGGAATCAGAATCCCCTTCTCGGATTTTGAAATGCAACTCCTAAACCATCTTCACTTGGCCCCTTCCCAACTACATCCAAACAGTTGGTCTTTTGTGAAATCTTTTGAGGATTTATGCGTGGAACTGAAGATTCCTTGTATCGTCCCTCTTTTCTTTTACTTTTTTAATGTTCACACTGGTCGTACTAGCTGGGAACCTCCAACCCGGAAAGGGTGGACTTCTCTTCGAAGTCGTTCTGACCGACGCTTTTTCTCTATTTTTACTTATTATTTTAAAAACTTCAAAAATAAATTCTTCAAGGTTGTAGCCGAAATCGGCAAACAACCATTCTTCCTTCAGGGTCTAGAATCACCTGATGTTGAGTGGAAGTTTCCACTCTACTGGACCTAGGATCATCATAATTTTCCCCTCGCTTCCTACCGCTTTGATGAGTCCAGCCTTTTAAACATAGAGGCGTTGGCGCTCGTTCAAATTAAGTTGCATCGGGAAGCTCAAGGTTGATTCAATGTTGACATAAATTGAATTGTATTGTATTTTATCTTTTTCGGCCATTGTCTTACTATTTGTTTTACAGTTGCAGAGATGGAAGATCCGGCTACTGACCTCGTGCATCATCCAAGGAAAGCCGATGGCGTCCAATCTCTGCCGCCATTACCGTTACTACTACTCCGACTGCTTCTTCGTTGGCGCCGGGGTGCCTCTGGGAAATGGGAGTCAAAGACCTTTACCCGTTTACCAAGGCCCCCAGGCGTTTCTCGAATTCGAGTCCCTTCTCCGACGACGATGTCCGGGAGCTCGACCAACTTCATTTGCAAGCTTTTAAGTGTGCTTCTTTGGTGCCGAGTTTGGTGTCACTGAAGTCTCAGCATATCAAGCTTAAAGATGAAAATATCAAGCTAATAGAGGAGCTTGTTACTTCCTGCGAAGGGTTAGCTATCGCGAATGAAGGTCTTACCTCTATTCGCGATGAACTCCAAGCAGTGAAGAAAAATGCCGACTTCTTCAAAACTTCTTATGACGCTGCTGTAGCAGATGCGAACAAGGCCCGGGATGAGGATACTTCTTTGGCTCAGGATCTTGCCCATTTGAGGGTTCTGTACGAGCAGTCTCAAATGGAGGCTCAAGAAGCTAAGTCCCAAACTGGGTTGATCAGCAAAGAAATGGCCGAGCTCCAAGAAGTACTGGGGTCGGTGGCAGAGGAGGCCTTCTCAAATGTGTTGGATCAAGTCCAATGTTTAAACCCGGGGGTAACCTTGAACTTGGAGGGAACTCATTGCCGGGCATATGCTGAAGATGGCATGTTGGTCCCTTATGTTCCTCCAGAGATGGATCCCCCGGCTGAGGGTTCCAAGGTTGCCGCCGGTGAAAAAGATGCGTCACTTTGAAGGGCCGGAATGCCGGTTTCATATGTAATTCTTTTGTTTTTCAAACAATATATTCTGTTATCGCCATATTCGGCTTTTACCTGACACGTACAATATTTGATTTGCTGTTTATTTATATACTTTTTGTAGCCGACCTTTGTATATTTACATGCTTGAATATTAGTTTGGCTCCCACGGCCAAGTATCGTATTGCCCGAATTAGCAATCGGGAGTTAAGTATCGGATTTTGGATCCCGATTTTATGAAACCAGATTCCAATCCTACCAACAATCAACGTGTTAAACATTTAATCGATGAATGGTGATTCCTTCGGAATGTTAATCACTCATCCCCGAATAAGCGATAATGTTGGCCTGATCAGGGTCGAATCAACACATTGAACAGTTGCTAGGTCAATAAAATTTGTGCACAATATATATATAATTTCCCTGTAACAAGGATTTTTATTGATATTCATCGAAGATAATTGCATAAGTTCATGATCTCAATGATAGATTTGCACGGGCCGCATATTCCCGACTTACAAAATCAATTAATGAGAAACACATGAATAGAAACTTTAAATGTTAATCCATGATCTCCATGAAAGACTTACGCGAGCCTTAGTATATCGGATCCCGGCTTATAAAATCGATTAAGGAGAAACACATGAATGGCTATTGCAGATACAAACTTCTAGCTATAATAGATTTTTAACTTGTCAGCATTCCAAGTGCACTTCACGTCCTTTCCCTCAAGGGTTTCTAGCATGTACGCTCCCTGCCCGAGTTTTTGTGTGACTCTGTATGGTCCTTCCCAATTGGATGCTAGCTTCCCCTCTCGGGCATTTTAGTTTCCAATATCAGCTCGACGTAATACGAGGTCGCCCTTTTCAAAAGACCTCGGCCTTATTTTTTTATCAAATTTGCGGGCCGTTGTACGTTTCATGTGGAGATCTCAATGATGTGCCATAGTCCGGACTTCTTTTATCAGGTCTAGCTCAGTGGCTAATGCTGCGTTATTATCATCCTCCCCTGTATGAAACGTATGCTGCCTTCTCCACGATGGTTGTCCGATCTCCACAGGTATCATTGCTTCGCAGCCATACGTCATTCTAAACGGGGTCTCTTGAGTAGCTGCTTGGGATGTGGTTCTATGTCCCTATAAGACATAATTGTAAAAGATAGGAACACTTCACACTTAACCAAGAGGGGGGGTGAATTGGTTAGGCTTGGTAAATTAAAATTCTTTTAACAAAATCAGAGTTTTCCCTTAGGATCTTTATCACTTTTGAAATCAAGAATTCTTATTCAATCAAAAGCTCAGCCTAAGGTATGCAATTGTTCAAAGTTAAATTGATAAGCAAGGCAAGACAATTAATATATATAGAAAGTAAGCAAGCACAAATTTAAACACAAGACTCAAGAGATTTATACTGGTTCACTTCAAATACTATGAAGCTACATCCAGTTTTCTTCCACTCAACACTAGAGTGGAGTTCCACTATTGCAATTTTCTGTCTTACAAGTAATTACAAAGTCTCTCTTTATCAATCCTAGATAAAGTTCAGAAACCTAACACACTATTAGGTTCTTAGAGACCAACCCACTGAGAATCCACTCAGCACACCCCTAGAGGAGAGTCGATCTGCCCAGGATGATATTGTATGGTGAAGAGAACTCGGCGACGGTGAATGTGACTCTTTCTGCCTTGAAACCCTCCTTTGTTCCTAGCGTGAGTCGAAGGTCAATGGAACCCTTGAGGCCAGTGCTTCCACCGTTAAAACCTATCAATATGGTTTTGCACGGGTTCAAGTCTTCTTCATCCAAGTTCATCTTTTTGAATGCACTCCAAGAAATGATATCGGCTGAGCTACCATTATCAACAAATATCCTTTTAACTCGAAAATTAGCTATTGTCCCCATTATTACAAGGCCGTCCTCGTGGCTGGGAACAACCCCTCTCATGTCTTCTTCAGTAAAATAAATCAGCGGGAGTGTGGTTTTCTTACTATGTTCCTTGAACTTTGGTTGAGCTCTCACCGACATAACTTCCTTGAGATACTTCCTTCATTGGTTAGCAGTGTCACCTCCTCCTCCCATGACTCCTGAAATCACGTTGCATTCGAATTCGGGTTCCGAGAGATCATCATCCTTCTTGTTCTTCTTTTCATCCCGGCTTTGGTGTTCGTCTTGAGAGCTTTTTCGCTTGCCTTGTTGCCCCTGAGTCTTGATAACATATTGTCTCAGTTTGCCTTCACGGATAAACTTCTCTATTGCATCACGGAGATCCCAACAGTGATCAGTCGTGTGACCCGGTCCATTGTAGAATTCACAAAACCGGGAATAATCTAGTCCCTCCTTCTTGAAAACTGGACGAGGTCGATCTACCTTCCTCATGTCCGTTGAGGGACTTCTCTCCATATCTGAGCCCGGGAAGTGTTTAATGGAACGTATTTGTCATACTTCGTTTCATACTTCCTTGGCCTGAAATCGGGGTCAGAAATATTTCCCAAGTGTCGACCGTTCTGGACATTCGCAAGATGTCGGCTGGGATGCATGTTTCCCTGATGTCGATTCCTCATTGGGAGCCAAGTTGGCAATCTCCATCTGCTCCAACTCCAAGTACTTTTTTGACCGCATTCTGAATTCTATGAGGGATTTGATAGGATCTTTATAGATCGACTTGGCTAAACGGGATGATCCATTGAGTCCGGCAGATATGAGATGCATGTGTACCCTTTCTTCCAGACCTTGGACTTGTAGGGCGGCTTCCTTGAAACGATCCAAGTAACTTTGTAAAGTTTCTCCGGGTTGTTGGCGTATCTTTCCCAGGGTGAACTCGGACTTAAGCTGTTTCTTACTGGTCAAAAAATTCAACAAGAATCTTTGTCCGAAATCTTCAAAATTTCGAATAGACTAGGGTGGCAGAGTGTGAAACCATTTTTGCACAGCTCCGGTTAAAGTGGTAACAAAAATTCTTGAGATTATTGGTTCATCAATGCCTCGAATGCACATCTGCATGTCGAATTCATCCATGTGTACTTGAGGATCCTGGGTCCCATCATATTTTGATAGAAATGATCCATCAAAGTCTTCTATAAACTGAGCATCTACTATTTCGTCCACGAATGGACTATTATTCTGCTGACCCCGGCGGTATTTCCTTTGGTAAGTGCCATCTGCCCTCCTGGATCAGGGTATGACTTCTGCTACCAGGCTCTCTACGGCGTTATGATCTGGGACCTCGGTTGGGGAGATGTGAGGTCCTTGATCATTACGCGTCTGGGGATGAGACAATCCCTCTGGTTCGGAAACTGAGGTTGCCTGACAGCGCCTTCCTGTTATCGACTGATGTTGTCTGTGGTTCTCTCCTTGTGCCGGATTCTCCATGCTTCTAATCTGCTGCTCTATGTGTTGGATGCGGCGGTTTTCATCATGTCTCCATTTGGCACTGCGCTCGTCCAGTTGTGCAATCAGGTTCTGGACGTCTTCATGTCGTTGAAGCTCATATCGTTTCTCTAGATTCTCAATCCAGGATAAAATTGAGTCTAGAGCATTATGAATAAAGCGTTGCGTTGTCGCTGGGTCTGCCTCGCCAACTGGTGGTGGATTATTAGGCAGATGCGATGCTGGCAGAGCTGGGGATGAAGCGGTATCCGAGACGGCATCTTCTACGACTACATTCTCATGAAACATGTTTCTTGGTGGTTCGTCTCGTCCGTCCATTTGGTGGCTTCCTGTATTGACCATTGTGATTTTATGGGAATCAAAATTTATCCATTCGCACATATGGCACCAATGTTCCTTTCAAGAAGAACAGAAATGTTCAACAAGGGTCGTTGGGCGATTAATATGGGGTCAGGCTCTCTCTCTCTCCGAGGATGCTTATGGAGGTGAAACACCTCAGGGAAAGTAATCACAGTACTCAAATGAGGACACGCACAATTGGTGTGCAGTGTGTGCTCTGTGTAAGTGGAAAAGAGAGAGTCAGAATGTGTGTACCTTTCTCCATGAAATATACTCCTATTTATAGGCTGAAAACCACTGACCTAGATATTAATGGGATAGTGGGTAGTGTCCACGATCTTCGGCCTGGATCCTCGATTGGCGGTTGCAATATCGATATGGCTTCCACTATCTCTGGCGGTTATGATAAGGTGTTGCTGAGCAGTTTAGAGTTACTTGACTTGGTCTTATTGGGCCTTATGTTATTTTGGGCCAAAGGGAATCGCCGTAACAAATACTAACTTTTATAACATAGATTTAAAATTGAGTTTTAATATGTAATTATCTGTTATTTTAATTTGATTTTGATGCAAGAGTTGTTTTTATTTGTTTCCATTTTTTGCAATAATCAAGAGTTCTTAAATAAGAATCGCTCACACAAGCTATATATCTTAGAGGTTAAAAAATACTTACATAAAAACAAGATATTTGGTGATTTTGCATTCTATAATAATTATATGGAGTACAAATTTTTATTTTTCTTGCTAAAAAGTATAAAAGTGAATTCCCTCTCGTGTCCCCTTCAATAAAAAAATATCACAATTCTCTTTAGAACTACTAATTTGGGGCAAAAAAATTAAAATATAGCAATTTTAATAAAAAAATTACTCAAATATTGCAGTTTCAAACTAATTTACAAATGTATAGCAATCAATCACATCGCAGGTGGACGTGTTCAATCATGCACAGGGAGGACGTGAATGGAGCTCGGTCACGCTCCAGGTGGATGTGATTCATCAGGTGCTGACACGTGTCATTTTGAGACACGTGTCATTTTGTAGTGCGATGCGTAGAAACTTCGGAAGGCCATAACTTTTGACTGGGATGTCCGATTGAGGCGAAATCGGTGGTAACGTGATCGTAATTGAGAGGAGAAGCCCTTGGCAACTGTGATGTTATTTCGAGGTTCTTCAGAGATGAATGTTATAAAATACTGCTGTTGTCATGTGTTATGGTTGGGAGTAGTATGAGTTTTTAGGTTCTTTAGAGATGAATGTTTAGGCAAATATTATAAAACGGTTTGTTGTGTTTGTAAATTATGAAGTGTCAATACTGAATAACAGTTTTGAAATTGAAGGGATCTAAGCATATGGATGTTGGCATATACATATAGTTGTCTAAATAAATGAATTGAATTATGATAATAATAGAGACCTCAGAATTAAAATGTAGGTGTTGATGAATAAGGTTGGTTTGAGTGAGTGAATGAAATGACTGGTTTGATAAGTGTGATAATTTAACAGAGGGTTCAATGAGTAGGATGTATTTAGTTTGATCTATATGGGATTCTAGTAAATGCTATCTGTCTTAAAACATATTTAGTTTGATCTTAAATTTTGTATTCATTGCATCATAATATATTCATGTTGTGCATGTTGTCTGCCATCACTGTTTTCCTTGATTAAGTTAGGTTGTGTTATGTGATGTCGAACCTAATTTCCATTTATTCGTTTTGGTTTATTATCTGTTAAACAAGATTTAGTGTGTTTGAGCATTGCATATTCTTAATGTTGTTAATTTGCGTGAATGTTACTTGTGTCATGTAATGGCGACGAGGTCAAGTATAAAGTTTTTATGCAAGAGTTATACATGGTCATTGGGTTTGTGGGTTTGTGGTACTTGGCGCATCAGTTGCATTTGCTTGAAATCTATGACAATATTATGAAACACGTTGCGCTGCATTATTGTGTCTTAACAATTCAATCAAATGTTTTCAATATTAGATGGAATTGTTCAAAGATTGTTTTGATGGGTGATATAAATATCCTTCATTGAAGTGAATTTTTAATTAGGACTGATTATAGTTTTTTGTATTGTAGAAAATGACCCAATTATTTTGTTGAAAGTGTGCTTTGAAACATGATAAAGTAGTCTAGTCTTTAATGTTGTTGCCCAGTGTAGTTGTTGTCTCGTTGTTGTGCATTAGTGTTTCTTTATGAAAAGTAAGTTTTTTTTCTACAACCGTTAATGAAATGGTGTTACAAATGAAGTTGAGTAATGGCGTTACAAATGTCTGGAAATGTCAAACATATACTGAACTTGATAAACCATATTTTAGTAGAAATGGCTGGAATAAGCGAAGTTGATAAGGAAATGGCGTTACAAATGAAGTTGAGTAAGAGAAATCCTGAATACAGCACTGGTGTTATGCACATTAAGGACATGGTTAGCATTTGTTAAATTTTTATACATTATAGGTTTGAATTGATTTGTTGCATGTCCAATATTGCCAGTAATGTTTTTAAACTTCAAATGTAGCCTTACGCAGAATTGCGAAAAAGCTATGTTTTAGCTTTTAAAAAGATGTTGGATGAGACATGGCATTTGATAGATTGCCATGGAAAACGTCATGTTGTGAAATTCAACCAGTCGTTGGAGAACCCATTAATTGTTGATGGATGGACTGAAATAAGAGACTACTATGGTCTTGAAGGAGACCATGAGGTGACATTAACCCTACATGGCCGATCTCTTTTTTTATGACTGTTTACAAAAGGCCTTCTCTGCCACCATCATTTCCACATTGGCATTCACTGTACAAATCAAACCCTAACGCCATCATATTTCGCATATTTTTGACCAAATAGAAAGTCAGTCATAGCAATTTGGTAATGTGTTACTAATGAATTGTTTAAAGTTATTTTTTCAATGATTGGCATCGATATATAAAATTTAACAATTGACAATGTGTATTGCAGGATCTACCTAGTACGATGTATACATTTTTAATGGAGGCAGGATTCACAGATATTGTGTTTGATGAAACAAATGTATTTGAAATTATCTTCAACCATAAATCAAGGCATGCTAAAATCGGCGCTGGATGGAAAAACTTTGCAAGGGATAAAAAATTGAAACCACACATCGATTTTGTGATGGAGTTCGTTGATCCCCTTAGTAATCATGTACTTTGGTACATTGGTTAAAACAAGTTATGTAATAGTGTTGAAACACTTATAGATTGGATAATTTTGTTTACTATTTATTGCTGTGTTATTATATTTAAATGTTGATGATACGGTTTGTAACAAGGCGCTTGAACGCTTACTATTACAAGAATTTCTTATGATATATTAGATGTTACAATAGAAAACATTGTATTTATGATATGGTTTCTAATAAGTATTTATATGACTGTATTTAATGTTTTGTTAATATTTTGCACTATTAAATTATTATTATGTTATTTGATTAAACATATTTAATTTATCATCAGTAGTCATGTTAATAACATTAACTTATAATTTGCAAATAAAAAATAAGATATTTAATATTTCCAATTATTTTGAATCATTATCATTAAGTAATATTAAATTAGGGTGCGTTAATATTGATAAATTTGAGTGCGTATTGGCCCAACTAAATACCCAAGAAAAAAATATGACATAAAGGGTTCAACCTAACTAAAAATACAGTATATATTGAACTATAGTAATTAATTGATTTTGTGGAGTACAGTATTTTAAAAAAAGGTGTGCAATTAGGCAGTATTAGATGTGTAGACTATTAGGCCCTTATGAAAAATGGTTTCTACATTGAGGTTGTATAGCCGTTAATTATTGTGGAGTACAGTAATTTAAATAAACACTTTGAACCATCATTAGGAAACAAACATAACCGTGACATTTGGTATTAGGCTGGGCTTATGCATAACGCTTTGTACATTAAGTGGACGGTGTTGACTGAACAACCGTTTTTTACAGTTTATTAAGTCATATTGGGCTGGACATAACAAAAATGGGTGCAATAAGCAAAATGGAATTTTGCAATGACACATGGAAGACGTCCACTTTGCGGGTTATATTATTAGTTTAGAAAATATTGTATTCTTTTGGCACACAATGTTGGTGGTCCTTGTCTTGACAGAAAGCTGGTAAGTTGATAGGAACTTTTTGTGGCAAGTCACATCGCCGAATATATGTTACTACATTAAATAGGAAAATGGGCAGTGGTAATAATTATAATGCCAGAACGATTGACATGGTAGGCTGTGTTTATGTCTGACGCCTCGGAAACGAAAACAAGTCATGTCAACCCTGACTTTGGCAACACACATTGTTTGCAAGTCACAAATTACTGTCATAGATTGTCTTGTTTTGAACATTATATATTATATTAGTGTGTATTATGATATAATCTTTATGGGCGGGTCTAGTGTGAACTTCATATTGAATTCCTTTATTATGGATAATAACGCACTAATGTGTTATATTAATGTTATAATGACCATGTAACTGTTTTAATCAACAATAAAAATGTACGATTAAAATGACAGTAGTAGGTGGATTAATCAAAATAGGAAGTAAAGCAAACACTAAACTGAATTAACATACTAACCACAATGCAATAGGTAATTAAAAAACATTAATAACAATAGCTGGATTTAGTGTTTGATAACAAAACGAAACGAAGGCCAACCATAAAACACAGGCAAGATAGACAATATATAATGTTCAACATAACTGTGGATGACAACCATCAACCGGCGATCACAACAGTATGGAAACTATGTCACATTCGTAGGCTAATAAAGAGAATGTTGGCCACTGCACTTGGGTTCTTACTTCTTAGACTCCTTCAAAATGGACAACTGCATTTTAAGTTTCACATTCTTGTCTTTCAAGGCTTTGAGTTTATCCTGAAGCTTCTAAACATTGTAGAAGTTGAAGTCCCTTATTTGTTTTCCAGTTCGGTTACAAAGTTCTTCCGCTAACAGCACAGCAGCATGTTGTCTGGCTGCATAGTCATCTTGGGCAAACTTTCCCACCGAAACCATGGGGTTTCCCAATGTCCCAATATCGACGGATGCACAATATCTCTGATATTGGACGCTTTGAACAGTAATGACATGGTGCAAAGTAAAGACGGGCTGTCCAAATTTCAGAATGAAACACAGTTTCTTCAGTACTTTTTCCATGCAGTCTTACAAAATGAAAACTTCTGCGGACGTATCTACCGCCAGTCTTGTGGGCACCGTCGTTGTACATAACCATAAACATTAAGCATTATACACAATGTTAACAATAAAAGCACATCACACCGTGTTAACAAAATACAATGGCAAACAACAAAGATGACGGATAAAATACAATGCTAACAATACTAAAAACATGAAACACATGCAGTGTTACAAATTTTAATTGAAGCAGTACGCACGAATCATTTCACCGTTTTCGGTCACTTTAACATTGTCATGTAGGTGGGCTCCTACAAAGCCAAGGTCCATTCCATGGAAAAAGCAGTACTCCACATAAGCGTCTTCGACTTCATCTTAGAAATAATAAGAATCCTGAAAGCTTCCTTTGAAGTCGTTGACCTGCTCAAACGCTTCGTTGTATGTGAAGTAAATCCCTGGTTTTCGACCGACGAAAACCACATGGACTCTAATGTCACCGTTGTCTGACATCGTTACTTGCAATGACGGATGAAGTTAGGCAATTTGGAAAGTTTGGCAACAACCAAAAACGAAGACTAATATTTTCAGTCAGGTTAGGTGAAGCATTAAGAAGTATTATGCAATAAGTAATACTATTATATATTATATTATCTGTGGAATATGAAGAAATCAAAAATTTATTTACCATAATTATGATGGCGTCCCTTCGTATGGCATGGGAAAACATTATACGCTTTCGAGTTGTGCGCCTTGGAAACAGACCGTGTGTCATAATTGGTGGTGACTTTGCAAAGGCTTGTCATTTAGTGGCAGCTTTGATTAATTTCATATCGTAAAACAACGAATTAAAGCAATTAATACTTAAGGAGAAACTAAATATACACGAAATTATATGTGTTATAAACACCCGAATTAGAATAAGACACGCAAACATTCAATGCGATTAGACACTTATCTTTTCTGGTTCCCAAGGCGACTTGTGCGATTAGACAATTATCAACTTCTAGTTCCGAAGGAGACTAAATGAATTGATATGTACAGACTTGGCTTTGGTGTGGTCGTCTTCTAGGACCTCAACCAGTCAACCTTCTGCAGTGCTCATATATTCCACAAAATAAGATTGAGCTGAACTGAACTAATATGGCCAAACACTACAATGGTTAATAATATTTGTAAAAATTATGCCTTCAAAGTTTACAGTATATGGGTTCCAAAATCTAAAGAACGGTGTCAACATTTTAATTAATAGTCAATGGCCAATAAATAAATTGTGCATGGAAATATAAACTGTTTGGCAATATTCAAATATAAAAGTAAATTATTTAAAATAATAAGCACGCACAAATAATTCATACATTAAAAGGTCCTTAATTGGTCAAACTCCAAATTAACGTAACGTACATGATTACCAAAAAGCATCATCCACAAACGCAAAATAACCAATGTTACCCAAAAAAAACCAACTTCAACACCATGAAAACAACATGGAACCAATGGACACTAAATGGAACGTGGTCTAGAAAAGTTGTTGTTATTTGCCTCCTTCAACATGGCCAACTGCATCGTCAGTTTCACATTGGCATCCATCAAGGCGTCCACTTTCGCCTCAAGCATCTGAACATTGTAGTAGTTGAAGTCCCTTATTTCCTTTCCAATACGATTGCAGAGTTCTTGGGCCAACAAGATAGCTGCGTCCTCTGTAGCGGCATAATCATCTTTGGCAAACTTTTCGACAGAAATTATCGGGTCTCCCAATTTCCCTATGTCCACAGATGCACAATACCGTATGAATTGCACATTCTTCACGGTCTTCACCTCATGCAGCGTAAACACTGGTTGACCGAATTGAAGAATGACACAAAGTTTCTTTACTAGTTTTGCCATGCTTTCTTGCAAAATGAAGTCCCTGTACGAAGTATCGACCGCCAACTTTTGAGGCACCTTCGCTGTAATTTATAAAAAACATAACCTGTCAGTTAAATCCTCATTTTTTAGTTAAACGCAAATTCCTTGGATTGTGCTGAAAGATTAAAAATACAAAACTTAATAACTAGTACACAGTAACAAAAATCCAAATGCATTAGTACTGGTAGACTAAAAAATCATGAACTTACAGCAAAGGTACCATTACGCACCGTTCATTGTGCCTCGATTTTCCGATAGTCCAGCGTTGGTCTGTAGGTGGGCTGGTACGAACCCAGGGTCCCGACCATGACATAGGCAGTAGTCCACAAAAGCCTGTTCAGCTTCATCATACGATTCATAGCGCCGGTGACAACTGCCGGTAAAGTCTCGAAGTTTCTCAAGGGCTTCGTCATAGGTGAAATAGATACCCAGTTTTCGACCTACGAACACAACATGCACTTTGTTTCCTCCACTAGCGGACATACCTATGGGAAGAATAAGGCAACAGAACAAGTGAAAATGAAATTGCTGAAAGGTGAAATTGAAAATGTCATGCGTATGGCAACAGAACAAGTGAAGTAAGCTGAAAGGTGAAAAGGCACCACAAGAACTGAAGTCTGGACTAAGGTGAAAAGGCTGACACACATAAGCACAACGACCAATGTCAGCTGTTAATATTTTCAAGACCACTGCTTGACAGCCATTAAATACGTTCGTCTGTAATTTAATTTTATTTAACAATAAACACATAAGCACAATAAATCTAGTTGTGATCTCTTCTGTATTTATCTATTCTCTATTTAATAATTTTTTATGCCTAGGAAATAACAAAACTGGACATCATACATGATGAAGCTGTTGCCCAAAAAACAGGGGCAAAATGGTATTTTGACATTTATTTCACGAAAAAGATGTAAATAATTGAGGTTTTTTTTTCACCAATGTAAAAAATCCAAATTTTGAATCTTTTAAAGATGGAAATTTTTGAAGCTTATGTATATATATAGATATGTATATAAATATATATATATATATATATATATATATATATATATATATCATGGTTATATTTTTGATATAAAATGTTTATTAATATTGATATTTGTCAAGAATCTAATAGATCTTAGTTAATCTTTATTTTATTGCCAAATACATTTTTTATTTAAGATTTAAAAATATTTTTTGTTTGAAATTTTAATTTAATTAAATTGAATAAATAATTTGTTGATAGAATGTAAGAATAGGATGATAATTATTGTATATAAAACAAAGATATTCATAGATAAAGAAAAAAATAAGAAAAGTTTGAAAAAGAAAAGACATAAAATAATTGTAGAGCAAGTAGGAAAGGTACAGCGTGGGTGGACTTATTAGGATATGTGAAAGAACTCCGATTAATAACTATCTAAATGGAGTGAAGCAAAAATAAATGATGACGGTTGATTATGTGAATCCAATAAGGTAATCACATTAAATGATTGCCTTCAAGTCCTAGAACTTAAGAATCTCCCTCTCAATATGTGTATCTCCCACTCCTCATTTGTGATACTTTCTCTAGATGAAATTACATTATCGCATAATAACTATTTGGAGATGATAAAACCCAATATTATAAGATTGGCTAATATGAAATATATAAGTCAAACATTGTAACATAAGTTAATAATGTTAATCGCATAACATATGAAAATTAAATACATGTACTTAAGGAACACAAAAAGCAAAAGTTGTTGTCTTCGTATGCTTAGCTTAAATAAAGACACATGTATTCAACATGTGTACCAAAGCATTATGTTGTGGGTAGGGTCTGGAAACTCCATAATGAATTCAGAGTTTGCTTTCAATTGATTGTCTACGGCAAAGCTTTTCCACCCACTTCCTATTTCACGCTTTTCCGCCAATGATTATACACTAACTTGCATTGTATTTTTCCCTCAGTGGTGATATAATTAACACAATTAATATCTAACCTGGTCCTTCACATGAACTATGTTGATGATTTCAATGGATTTGCTTTTAATATTCATCATTGTAAGAGCCATCTCTTTGAGGATTAGTTCTTTATCATCCATTGTTGCTAATATTATTAAGATACAATTAAACAATAAAAATTCAGAGGTGTCAAGATAGACTGTAAAAATGAAGGAACAGATATTAAAGTGCAGAAAAAATGTACCATTCCGAAATTTTAAATTGTACAATAAAATCCATTGAGTATGAAATTACAAAAGTAATATATCTCTAATATAGTAATATTAGTGATATATTTAAAATTTAAATTAAATAGTAATAGAAAAAAATAATATTGACACATGTTGAACAATCGATATATAAAATAACGCACAGTCAAAAAAAGAGATAATAAATTTCAATAATAAACTGCAAAAATAATATAAATTGTTCAGAAATTTCATGCCCTTGTAATTAAAGTAATTAACTTTATAAAAAAGTAAAATAACTTTCAATTTTTTAGTAACAAATAATTTGTGTGAATTTCAAATTTGAAATAAAGTATACAAATTTGACAAAATAAAACTGTTTGTGTTTTTATAATTATTTTGCTGAAAATTTCAATGTTGTTCACATTTTTTTTATTTTGCTTTGTCCGGTGATTCAAATAATTTCCACCATTCCCGAACAAACGCAATCGTTGACTCTAAAGTTTTGGCATGTAGGCAATGTACAATCATGCGCATTAAACACATAAGCAAAAAAATTACTACCTTAAGAAAGAAACTTCTTTCACTTACAATAATATATGTACTCGATATTTGATTGATAAAGCATAATTAATTTATTTTAATTCCTTTATCCATAAAAAATAAATATAATTTTAAAAAATATAGCTAGGGAAAAGTAAAGAAAGAAACTTCTTTTTGTCCTTACAAGGGAAAATGTCACAAATGAGGAGTAGGGGATACACATATTGAGAGGCACATTCTGAAGTTCTAGGACTTGAAGGCAATCATTTAATGTGATTACCTTATTCGATTCGACGGCGTCTACGGTACGAGACCGAAACATATTGCGTAACTTACGAAAGAAAGTGTGGCCGTAGGATCGTTAGATAGATAAGGACTATCATGGGGATACATGCACTGGATTATTTTTGAAAAAAACTTTAGCCTGAAGATGTTGCAAAGCGCCTTATGGATTATGGCTTCCATGGACCGACAATAATGTCATTCCCAGTGCCTTTGATATGTTCCACCAGTGTGCTTCTCTTTTCATGTGCTTCCATGGACCTGAAAAAAAAGTCTTAATTTATGTTGTGAAAATATTTATGATGATAAAATAAATTTTGTACTGTTGATTTTAACATTATAAAAAAAATTAA
>QARZ01000561.1:27019-43670 GCA_013407115.1 Glycine latifolia
TTAATTTTTTTTATAATGTTAAAATCAACAGTACAAAATTTATTTTACCATCATAAATATTTTCACAACATAAATTAAGACTTTTTTTTCAGGTCCATGGAAGCACGTGAAAAGAGAAGCACACTGGTGAAACATATCAAAGGCACTGGAAATGACATTATTGTCGGTCCATGGAAGCCATAATCCATAAGGCGCTTTGCAACATCTTCAGGCTAAAGTTTTTTTCAAAAATAATCCAGTGCATGTATCCCCATGATAGTCCTTATCTATCTAACGATCCTACGGCCACGCTTTCTTTCGTAAGTTATGCAATATGTTTCGGTCTCGTACCGTAGACGCCGTCATTGGATTCACCTAATCAACCATTATCATTTATTTTGTCTTCACTCCATTTAGATAGTTATTAATCGGAGTTCTTTCCCATATCCTAATAAGTCCACCCACGCCTTCCCTTTCCTACTTGCTCCACAATTCTTTTTTCTCTCTTCTTTTTTAAACTTTTCTCATTTCTTTCTTTATCTATGGATCTCTTTGTTTTATATACAATAATTTTTCATCCTATTCTTACATTTGACCAACAAATTAGTTGCTCAAGTTTAAATAAATTAATATTTCAAACTAAAATTATTTTAAAATCTTATATCAAAAATGTGTTTGGCAATAAAATCAGGATTAAATAATATCTATTAGATTCTTGACAAATATCAATATTAAGCAAGATTTTATATCAACAATATAACAATTAAATATATATATATATATATATATATATATATATATATATCATACCTTAAAAAACAATGACAATTGTTGCATAAATGATAGATATTTAAGTATTCAAAACCAAAACTTACAACGTTACTGCATGAAACCTTGTGTTTACTTAGGGAGAAGCGGAAAATGATGGAGGTGGGGTTCAGTCGGTACACGGAATGCCATTTTGGAAAGGCATGCGTTTCAGAAGGAGTTTTCCAAACGGTGATTAAAAATAGTGGCTGGACAAAATGGGTAAAGGTGATCTGCTCATGGCCTTGTAGACCATAATACTGTTGAAGCGCCAACTAGCCATCATAAATCTTAGGATCTTCCACGTTTTGGTTATAATAGACCACATGATGTTTGCCATCGCAGTCAATTAAATTCCACATAGCATTTAAATGTTCTTTCCATGTCACCGCAAATCTTTTACTGACCTCTGCAAATTCCTACATGTACATATAATAGTGTTACAAAGTGGAAGTGCAAAAATTTTACGTATAATAGTGCGATCAAACGTCTATAACACATAACCTGATCGGCAACATTAACTGTGTTAAAGGAATTTGGGCCTTTCATTTTCATTTGCATCATGGTCAGAGTCAAGTCCTTCATTGGAACTTCACCTTCCGCCATGGGCTATAATTCGGGTAATGTAAAAACGGGTGAATTTTACACATTAAAACGAACAAATTTTACACATTAAAACAGTCAAACATAACGTCGTGTTTGCAGACGAACCCAAAATAGACAAAATAATGGGAAACTTCTTGGGTGCACAAAACCAAAACAAAATATTCCGAACAAAAAGTATTAATGTGTAATGTTGATGATAACCTTTGCCATTTTCCGTTGTGAAATGGTCGTCAATATCACGGTGGTCTTGTTAATGTTGCTGGTGGCGCTTACGACAGGATGGTCTGTTGGTTGATTCTGTGGTTGCCAACTTCTGACTACAATGGATTGTACTCTAGCCAAATGTAGAATTATGATGATGAGATAATTTTAAGTAAAATCATGGGAAGTTGGACTGAACCGTTGTGACTTCACTCTGTTATGGGCCATGTGTTGTGTTGTCAATGGGCCAGAAAGAGCCCAACATTATAAAATACAATGGGAAACGGTCCTGCTTCGAACAGTATCGGCCCAATTATGATGGTTTATTCTTTATACTAGTCGGTAACCCGTGCGTTCGCACCAGATGTACCGATTTGCTATATTTCGTTATGCTTTAAATTGGTAAATTATTTTTATAATAAGTCAACATATAAATATTTTAGAAATGAAAAAAATGATTAATTTATAATAAGAATAATAAATTATGTTTGTTGCGTGTAATATAAAAATATGATAATTATAATTAAACATATGAATGAAAAAGTGGTGTAATGAGCAATTTTTAATTTGGAAATATTAGAGTGCACTTATGAAAAAACTGGTGCAATTAGCTAATTGGTGTCCAATAACCATTTTACCCCTATTTTTTGCCAAATGTCAACAATGTAAGCTGTCTACTTTTGTCATTTTGCTAGCACTTATAGATATAATATTGAATATTGATATTGATGATATTGATATTGATATTGATGATGATATAATAGATACAATAATATAGATATAATAACTAGCAGTTATAGATATAATATAGATATAATAGATAATAGATTTTAAATTTAATTTTTAATTAAACACAAATTTGGAGTTATTATTATTGTTTAATTAAACGCAAATATCGAGTAATTATTATTGCTTAAAGTCTTAAATCGGTTTACGAAACGGACCAGTTGCCAATCGGTTTACGAAACGTTTCGACTGGCATTGGATTAATCGCATTTAATGTATTGGGAAAACGTGTGAAATCATTATCGTTTATTTATGCAGTAAATTGTACCCACAGTAAACTGTCCACTCCAAATACTTTAATTAATAGTGCGTTGGCAACTGGGTCGTTGCAGTGGTAATTATTGCGACTTTCCAAAAGATGTCAATTAATACTTTGCAGGAGTCACTTAACACGAAACCATTAATCTATCGTAAACCAGGATATTCATGATTACCTAGCCTTTATTATTACTAGGTGGTAATTATTGCGTTCATGGCCTAAGGTTTCCTTGAATATCGGTATCCCCAATTCAACTTATGGTTATCCAGATGTGCATTTAATGGTGGGTTTGGCTTTACGAGCAACCATTATTGATTTATTGTTACTTTATGATCATCTGATAGATACCATGGATATCACTGTCGACCAATTAACCGATGCCGTAAGGTGAATTCCATGGTTAAACGTATCCATTACGACACAATAAAAAAACTATACAAAAAAGGTTAGGCTCAATGACCAACATGCATGTATCTAAAGTGTTCGCCATGTTGTTGTAACAGGACCGCCGATGTAGGTGATGGCCACATTTCAGAGATCAAAGACAATGCTGACAAAGTCCACAGGGCTTTAGAGGAAAGTCATTCACTGAATGTTGCATCCGTCATTCATATTCAACTATGGCCAAACACTGGCAAAATGTTTTTTAATTCAAAGATTATAATGTGTTTAACGTCCTTACATTATTATGAACAAGATGATATGAGCACAGATGAAACATGCATTAGTACTGGTAAGCCCAGCAAGTCAACAGATGTGTTATACATAATACAAAAAGTGGAGTCCATTAAAGAAACAATTAAGGTAATGTTTTCATAAACGGTGTGTGTATACAAATTCGGGACTTGATATGTATATCGCGTGACCATTATATCTATATATGTACTTGTAGTTGTTCGACACATATGTTAAGAAGAAGCTGCATGCCGTAGAGGATAGCATTAAGGCCATTGTTAATGCGATTTCCAATCTATCTCACTACGATCCATATGCTTCGCCAAACAATATAGGAGACCATGTCCCCGTCTATGGAAGCCACAACACATCGCCTTTGGAAAAAAAGGCCGACTCAGTCAATGCAAAACGCGGTCGACGGGACGACTTCATGAAAATGTCTGGTGGTTTTGTTGGACATGGTTGTTCATCGCATACCAAAAACATTGAAACCATTATAATCCCAGAAGATGAAGACCTTCACGGTATAGAAAAAATCTTCTACTTTGATAACAGGAAAGTTTATGCGTGACTATAGAAAAAATGTGTTCAAACCACCAACAACTTCGTGGGCATGGGAGGCAGCCGACATTGACAGACAAACTGACGAAACCTGTAAGGAGAAACCTTTCATGAGCAACTATAACAGAGGTGTTCACTTCAAGGTCAGTTACCAGTTAACGATTACCAATTTCGCATCATGTTTGCATTGTTTTATTTGTGAACTTTGATGCTGGTTATGACCTCCAAATACAGGGGAAAATAGGTATCAAATCTACATTGCCATCTCGAAAGGAGTCACACTGTCATGATACCTTACTTGCAAGAAACTTGAAAAAGATGAAAAGTGAAAGTCAACCATTTGTGTATAATAGTGATAAATATAAACTTAAAGACAAGGCTATTCCATACATGCCTAACAGGGCAACAGCTGTTATTGAAAGATCAAGACTAAAACCAAATGCAAACAAGGGTAACGGCCAAATACTTCCGAAGGTAAGTGATGTTATAAACACAGTTAATATCTAACAGACTTTCATGGTTTATCCAATATTATTTTCGCATTTAACTGTGTACACATTCGTAGGGCATGTCGTGTGTGTTTAAGCCAACTGCCGACATGAACCTGACTGTGTTAGAGGCACGCGTTTGTGCTTATATTTTCAACCAGAAGCTAGACCCAGCGTATGTTACTTGCGTCGTTGTTAGTCCTTAATGTGTCATACTACTTGCGGCATGTGATTATTAAAGTGTTTTTTCATGTTTTGAACCTGATAATTGATAATTTATTTAAAAACATAATCACAACGAAAATAGTGGTAATGAAATAGTATTTCGGATTGGAAACAATTTTGGCACTCAAAGACATTTTGAAAGTTTGTGTCCCAGTAAGACAGTTGCGCATGAGGTACAAAATTATTTTTTGTAAATTCGAGTAATATTTAGACGTTTTAAATGCCAAGGTATTTATCCTCATCATGTGAGTGCTATAAACAACAGATTCTGATGTTCATGGCCTTAAAAATAACACACTCACATATGAATGGGCCAAACAAGACGGTGTGGTGCCTTCCTCCAGCTTTTGCTGTATGAATCTTTTATTTAAATTGTGTTTATCACATTTCATTTATGTATTATTTCATTTATGTATTAAATAAATTGGGATTGACACCCATTCTGATGAACACATAATGTACAACACACATAACAGGGTGATGTACTTTTGGGTACTAATGTTGAAAAAATTTTGGACTATTACGGGAAAGATTTCATGCCCTCCTATTCTGCTCTAAATCATGTAAGTTGTATGTCGTATACTTGTAGATACTCTAATTGTATTACGGGATATTTCATCATAATGTGTTTTTGGGTATAGATTTACATTCCCATCTTTGATGACACAAATCACTGGTATCTGGTTGTTATAAGCATTGATGATAAGAAATTGTATCACTTGGATTCTTACATGACGCTTGAGTCATTAGACGAACGAAGACAAGTAATTCAGGCCATGGTATGTATGTCTGTGTATAGGATACACTCTATTGAACCCCTAAAACATTGGACACAGAAAATTAGTTAATCTTCTTCTAATTGCAGGCTCACATAATGTCATGCGTATTGGCCACTAAGTGTGACACAGTAGATTTGAGTGCAAATGCAGAAGATATGGAGAATTGGGACATCGTGCAACCCAGGGGGATCCCAAACTGCGAATCGAGGTAAGCAATTGTTTCTAAATGTTGACTACTGATTCATAATTACACAAGTAATACAACATGCGTATTGTACCTGCTTATGTGTTGATACGATTACTGCTGTAATGTAGCAACAATTCTACATTATGGGTGCTTGAGTGGATGCAAATGGAAGAGTCGTTCATATGTATATTGTACGAATTGGTAAGACATATTGTTTGCATGTCATATCCTTTTTTTAATCATGATGTATGGTTTGTATAAATTGAGTTAATATCATTTTCTGTTTAAGCTTAATGAGAAACATGTGAGGATTAAAGTTGCAATGAAATTGCTACTTGGTCCACACAACGCCAACCACAGCATGGTCGTTAGCTCGGCACAGATGAATTAGGACAATTTCATGCTCGGGAATCAATGATAATTTCGTGATCGGGAATCAGTGACATTGGAGCAACGATTGGTGGTGGTTTTTGTAACATTATTTTGTATATTTTGGTTATTTTTTGGGCTGCCACTACCAGCATTATCAAGTCTTGAATATTTTGGTAATTTTTTGAACATGAATATAACTCCATAAATTAGGGAACAATGTCCATAATGGTCTAGTCATATTAGACAGGGTTTTTTGTATGCAGATGGGGCCTAGTGCACCCAAAAGTATTTTGTTTTGGCCTGGATGGGAGCATGTCCTTAGACTGATCTTTGGCACCTTAATTCAGGCTTGTTTCCTTGTATTAGGCTGCCAAATGTCCATCATGTATTACATTGGGCCTTATTTTTGTGTTATAGTTGTACTCTTTTACCATACCTATATATAAATATTTTTATCTTTGCCGATATTCAAAAAATGGAACAATGTCCATGGTGATAATTTAACTTATTCACGGGAATGAAGCATATCCTATTGCAATTTTTGAATATGGCTTTGAATATTTCTCATACTGTTTGGACAAAGGGAATAATGTATATTATAATTATTATGAACTCTTCCATTAGTGGTCTGGTTTGCATTGAATGACGTATATAAAATAGTAAGTTAAATTGAACGGTATACTATTTAATGAAGTGAGTTAAAATTGTAAAATACAAATATTGATCTAGCTATTATTCATCGTCAGTTACAAATTAATATCTCTTATTAATGTAGCGTGTGTCATAATATGGTAACCGACGTAACCATAACGACATGATTATATAACACAAATGACAAATGAAGCCTCCACTATGAATTAATAAGGTTTACTATAATTTGTAACCTTAAACTGATACTAAAATTAAGTCACATATTGAAAAAAGGCCATAAAGTACATGTATGGAACCACCTATCATGCAAATTAAATATACGAACAAAACTTTGTATTTTTTGGGACATATTAAATATACCAACAAAACTTTGTATTTTTTGGGGCATTTACTAGTTACACTTGACAGTCCCTTATTTGGGTTACTTTGGTCAGTTGCACTTTAATAACGTGGGAGCGGCTATAACGCACACCACCATCCACCTACCATGATACGGTGTTATTCCTTATTCAACTACATTTATGAACCTGTAATTTCCTACTATAATTCAGACATTTACAATGTTACAATAATTCAGATATGGCAGGGCCATTTGCACAGACCAATTATCAACATGCCTTCAATAGAAACAAGTCACAAATCATAAATTGGCAACTGACCACTGATTGCAGGCAAAAAAATTTCAATTATGTATTAGAGGGAGGGAAAAATGTACATCATTGTTCTTGCAAATGTTTTTATGAATAACTGGATATTTTATGACAATAATGATCCATTACAGGTGTCCAGCAATTGCACTATATAGCAAACACCATCTGCTAAACCAAAGGGAATAATGTCACTGTCATTATTTACCATATATATATCACTGAATTCTGGTGCCAGAAGAATAAAATTAAGTCGGTGCTTAAGTAAACCTACTTTCAACTAAACAGCAGCCCTTCTTACTGTTAACTCCCACTTTAAATGACACCTGCAACACCAAAACAAGCCCACCAGACGACATCAACATGGGAAGCCTATGTACACTAGATTAAATTTCTGCTGGTTTTATAACAATTTGTACAGCAGTAACTCACCTTTATAACAATTTGTATAGCAGTAACTCACCTTCGCCATTAAACTGGTGGTTACTCCAGCTTATTAAACATGTGCCTGGCTGGTTGAAGGAATAAATGATGTTGGATTCTCCCTGAACTGGAACATTGTATTATCAAATAATTTATATATATTCATGGATATATTATTGGCATTGGATAATAGTAACTAACAAATAAGCAATAAAACTATGAAACTATATACCATATGTTCATTATAGTCATCGTCGGGACGAGGAGTTGTGTAGAGTTGATCATCATGAGGAATGTCATAACCACCAGGTGAGTCTTGTAAATTTTGAGAGGGACCATTACACTTGCGTCTATTGTGGCCAACTGCTCCACACCTGCCACATGTTTGTATCCTCCTACTAGAGGGGCAATCACGCCTAGTTTGGGCGTGACCAGTCATGCCCATTCTGGGCGTGACCCACTCCTATATAAGCCCAAACTTTTTACTTTTTCACCACTTCAACTATTGCGCCTTCTCTCTAAAAGTTTGCCTTCTCTCTAGTGTGAGTGACTCTGAAGCGGCGAAGCCCTGCCAGCGAACATCTGCCAGCGAACCTCTACGAACAAGTAAGTTAATTTATTAATTATGAGTATTATTTAATATATTATATTATTGGTTTTTAAATTTGTTAGAGCCATATTACTTATTTAGTTTTGTAGATAACTGTTAGGTATTAGGTTCTATGATTTAGTTTAGGATTTAGTTGTTAATTACAATTATTTTAATAAATTTACTTAGTTAAGTTTAGGGTTGAATGATTATGGATTAGGGTTTACGAATTAGGGTTTAGTTTAGGGACTACAATTTGGGTGTAGGGTTAATTTGTATAATTAAGATTATTGTACTGAATTTACTTAGTGTTTAGGGTTACTTAGTTAAGATTAAGGTTGCATGGTTAGGGAATATAGGGTTTAGTTTAGGATTTTAGGGTTTAGGATTTAGTTGTTAAATTAACATTATTTTACTAAATTTACTTAGTGTTTAGGGTTAGGGTAGGGTTTAGGAATTATTGTTTAGTTGTGCGGTTAGGATTTTAGGGTTTAGGGTTTAGTTGTATAATTAATATTATTTTACTAAATTTACTTATTTATTAGGGTTCAAGGTTTAGGGATTAGTGTTTAGACTAGGGTTTAGGGTTTAGTGTTTGAGCTTTACTGTTTAGGGTTTAGTGTTTAAGGTTTAGTGTTTATGGTGCAGTTATTAAATTCAAATTATTTTACTGAATTTACTTAGGGTTAGCGATTAGGGTTTAGTTTATGGATTATGATTTTATGGTTAATGGTTTAGTGTTTAGGATTTAGTGTGTAAATGAAAATTATTTTATTAAATTTAATTAGTTCACTTTAGGGTTAAGGTAAGGGATTAGGATTTATTTTAGGATTCAAGGTGATTTCCCTATACATGTAGATGATATTATTATCCTATGGATTTGTAATGTAATTTAATTAGAAGTTATTAAATTATTAATTATTATATTGTTTTGTTTATATTAAGATAGTCTCATAGATGGCTGATTCATCATCTTCGGCGTCTTCATGGTCTGGATCCGATCACGAATGTGACGGAAGGGATCCGACGACCCATGTTATGCCTACCCCGTATAAGTGGGGGGTGTTGCGGAGGCGTACCCAGCGAACTCATGTTTCACAGGCTGTGTGGAACGAGGACAGATGTCGAGTGTTAAAGGCGCGACGTGGTTAAATCGCAGGTGGGCCAAACTGTCACGATATTCTTGCAATCGTTGCAGCGATGCTAGGACAGGTAGGATTCCTACATGTCGCACGCATGCGACATATTCAAGTATAAATTTTTTAATTGAAGAATGATACATACGAAGTGATTCCTATAAATGTTTTTATTTATAAGTGTGTATACGTATTGATTGTTTTAAACTTGACTTTAGATCGATCCTGCGCTTATCAGTGCTCTGGTTGAGAGGTGGAGACCAGAGACACATACATTTCACATGCCGCAGGGAGAGATGACCATCACGTCGGAAGACGTGGCTGGTATCTTAGGTTTAGGCAGTGGCGACAATGTTGTCACCGGAGTGACGTCAGACGACTGGGCCACCGTCATCGAGGAGGTCTTTGGTCATCCTGCTCAGGAAGGTGAGCTAAGAGGAGGATTATTGTGCCTGTCTTACTTTGATAGGAATTATGCGCATTGGGGCGAGGTAGGTGGGGATCTGGTAGAAGTCATGCGGTTTACGAAGGCGCACATTGTGCGTATCCTTGGAGCATGGCTTTTATGCGACAGATCCGGCGGAAGCATTGTTGGCTGTCGCTATGTCCCTTTGCTCACAGGAGACATGGCAGACATAGGTAGGTATAGCTGGGGTTCTACCGTCCTTGCACATTTGTTTAGACAAATGTGCGACTGTACAGATCCAGATAGAAGTGACATAGGTGGGTGTCACGTGCTTCTCCAAATATGGGCATGGCTCAGATTCCCACCCATTGCTCCAGCTATACCTCAGCCTACTCACCAAGAGTGGCATTACGGCCACAAGTATGTGTTATTATTTTCTTTTATTAACTACGTATTAATTAGTCTTATAAGTAGTCTAATATCATTTATTTTCAAATTAGGTTTAATTCTTTAGGCAGGTTTCGTGCACAAGAGCTTACCTAGTATCGGCTAACATTAGATTCCCTTTCTCGGGATGAGGTACGTGTTGTTATTTAAATAAGTTTTGGTTGGTTGACTTGGATAATTTGCATTTTTTGTAATCATCGTTGTTTCCTAATTGTGTGTTTAATTGTTTTGTTCAGGTGGTTTGGCAACTATATGCAGGCTATCACTTCGTTGGTGCTACTGAGCACGAGCGACTGTTGTGGATGGCTACCAATCCAATTATATGCTTCCACACTGTTGAATATTCTCATCCGGACTGATGCATGCGACAATTTGGAAGGGATCACCCAATCCCAAGAAGGCCAAGAAAGTTGGAGGGCGTGCATGACTTATCCCTGCGAGGCAAACAAATGGATAATTGGAGTCGTAAGCTAAGACCCTTTATCCGTCGATGGGGTAGTAGGGACCAGCACATAGAGCTGCCCCCCAACTGACTGGGTTCATGTCACCAAACCATGAGTACATGGTTTGGTACAGGGAGAATAGGAAACGATATGTGACGAAGATGGCTGCCAAGATGGGTCGTGATGTAAGTGTTGTTTAAATTTAATTTGTAAACTAATTTACCTTTTTATGGCGTTATTCTTTGGATTAATGAATTTGTTGTGTAATTTGTAGTTTGATGGCCTGGAGGTGTTGTTCCGTGCGAGTAGCGGTCAGGACTGGCCTGGATTCAGCATGGAGTACTTGCACGAGGATGTGGGTCGCATTATATCCATGTTTCGACAGAGCTGTCGCTTGGAGGAGCCAGACCCATATGCACCCCCATCACAGCTTCAACATGACCCACAGGTGCATGTGGTTGTTCCCCGTGAGAGACGTGAGGGACATGGATTAGAGCGTCGCCGGAAAGCCATGGCCGATGTTCCTGAGCCCATTGGACGACCAAGGCCTCACATTGATGGTTGCTATAGGCCTCCACTGATAGGACCTACATACTGCAGTTAGCATTTCTATTACCAATCATCTCAGCAGCACTCGAGATAGCATGGGGACATGGGGTATCAGGGGTTCAGTTGCCAGAGTGACATGCCTCCACAGCCAGACTTGCAGTCACAACATGTGTATTATGCGCCTAATTTGGCCACGACAGCACTAGAGTGTGGGACAAGTAGTGATGCTCTTGATACGCAGTGGACTGTTGATGAAATTGAGAACCTGTTGGATCAGGTTAATTATACTCCGACCGGGTGTGGGATTGGCCAGGAAATGCAGAATATGCCACCCCATCTCCTGATATTCCCCGCCCACCATCGCCAGCTCAGGGACATGCAGACCCAGCTGCAGATGTAGACCCTTCTTAGGCAGGCCCTCCCTAGGCAGGCCATCGTCAGGCAGCCCCTTCTCAGGCAAGCTCTTCTCAGCTCCGTGCTAGACGGAGGTTGCCCGATCGTCAAGCGCGTCATCAGCCGTGGCCACCACCGTCATAGTTTTATTTTTTTGGTTATAATAGTGTTTATGTTTTATTTTTGTTTGTAGTGGACTTTATTTGACATTCAAATGTTTATGTCGTGTAATTTCTTGGCTTAACATAGGACGACCAGTGAAGTACAACATTTTTATGCTTCGCTGTATGGTAATGCATATGAATATCACGATAACAAAAACACACGATGGTATTCAAACACTTGGTCGTTCCCAATGAGTGTTCTTTTGAAACACTGAATAGTAGGATAATATATAGTGATTTTTGGTAGAATAATGTAGATTAGGACTCTAGCAGAAATATTAAGCGTAAACTAAAAAGACATGGTCTAGGCACATAAAAAAAATGCATCTATAAAGACACGCTCTGCTTGTGTACTTTCCTCCTTTTATCACGACATACCAACAAGTGGGCCGCGATTGAACACACTCGATTAGGGCATGACTAAAGACGCCCAAATTTAGGCGTGACAGATAGATGGACCCCTATATAAGGCAAACACTCCCACACAACATACCTGCACAAACTTCATTCGATCTGAATATTATGGCATTCTTAGGAGAAACAAGCAGTCAGACCATTGCTAACTCCAGATTAGCATTCATTTTTCCAAATGGATCAATGAAACACAATGAAACAGATGTTTATTTTCAATGTCCTACTCCAATTTAATGCGGGTTCCTAATGAGTGTTCTTTTCAGACACTCAAGAGTAGGATGTGCGACACCCTTCAGCTAACCAATGACCATTTTGTTGATGAAATCTATTACCGACAGCCATCCCTACATGCAAGTCAGCAATATTTATTTCATTCTCTACAACTCACAAATGATGACAATGTTTGCACAATGTTAATGTGCAATGAGCAAATGTCGAATGTTGGCCCTATAGAAATATTATGTACCATCAACAGAACACCCGATGGTATACTGAACCTACTTCAATCCACCGTCGTCCCCACACATGATGCAATGTTATATTACAATGGCAAGTGGAACATACCACGACAAGGCGGATTTATGGGTTATTCCTTCACTGGAACAAATCCAATAAGGTTTGAAATTCCTTCAGGATGCAACATTGAAACACTGAAGGATGTAACAAGCAAGTTGCACCTGTTGGGGTTCCCCCTTATGGAATTCACAACTCACAGGTGGTAAGAAAATTGTTTTTTCGACAGCCAGCCCATTACGGTTATTCAGACAACACAATCAAATATCACATAAAAGAGTTGATAACCAGACGTGTTGAAGGTATTAGCAGAATCCAACTACTGGAAACATTTTTCTCCAATACATATCTTAGCTATTTTTAGCAAATTCGTTGCCTAAATGGAAGAAGACATGTTTGCTACACAACATATGTGAAACTGCTAATTAGTGTTGTTATTTTTGTATTTCAATTAGTGTGGTTATTTCAATTGTTCTTATTATTTCAATTGATGGCATTATTTTATTTTTCATGTCTAAAACAAATTTTGTTATGCGAATTGATCAACATGATTAACGGCTAAACATATTCTAAAACAATTTGTAATTCCTTAAAATGAAATACATTTACATACAACTAGTATTACAAACATGCTTAAAAAATCATGAAAGACCACGACGATCAGGACAAGCTCTCCAATTATGTCCAACAGCCTTGCAAATTCCACATCTGGGGCGTCTTTGACTAATTTCAACTTCATCCATCTCGTTACGTATCCTAGTGGCCTTTGAACAACCTTTTCCACGTAACATTTCCCTGTTGGGTATGATAACTGGACCGTCACTTGGTGGAATAGCAGCTTCATTACCAATTGCCTGCCATGGGACTGAGTAAGCCTGCACCAAATTACTTATGAGGAAGATATCATCCACATACTGAAAAGGATTCTGACAAACATGTAAAGCAGCAGCTGCGGCGTGACTACATGAGTATTTGAAGGCCTTAAACTTGCCACATTGACATAAACGCTCTCCAAGATTCACTGAAAATGACCTCTCACAGCCCTCATCCACCTCAAATTGGGTTTGATCAACATTATATGTGCGTACGTGATGGCCTATAGCAACGGACTGATTATGCCTCATAGTATCAACCACATTTTTGCAATGCCGCGTTGAAGCTTCAACTTGTGAAATAGCCGCCTGACCCCTGGTTACAAAATATTCAACCAATCTGTTGTACGTGTGCTTCACCAGAGTAGCGATAGGCATGTTTCTTGCTCCCTTCAGCATCCTGTTGACTGATTTAGACAAGTTTGTTGTCATATGGCCAAATCTCCTCCCTTCTACGTCATATGCACGTGTCCACTTTTCCTTGGGGATGCTATCAATCCATTCTGCAACTTCAGGACTGGTATCATGAAATCGGGCTAACGCCACCTCAAAATCAATCATACAGGGAGTATAACCTGCAAAACAATCATACCATTAACACTAATCGAGTTACGGATATATCCATTTAATATATTCAAAATACTTGTTAACCATACCTAAATTCATCAGTGTCTTCTTCAAGCGTTGATTCTTGAACTTTTGATTAAAATTACTGGCAATATGACAAAGGCAAAACATGTGATGAGCATATGGTGGTTGCCAACCAGGATGATTCGCCACAGCAGATAGTATGCTCCGGTGCCTATCTGAAATGAGACATATGTTTTGCCTTTGCGTAACGGGGAAATGAATGTTAGCAAGGAAGTATGACCAGGCTTCCAAGGTCTCCCCCTCATGTCATTGCTTTCTGCTTCGCATACCAGGTCTTACGATATGAAACTCTAAATCCAAATGAATGGGTGATCCTTTCCCGAACCAATGCAATCGACACAGACGGTTCCTCCTTAATCATTCCTAACAATGCAAATGTAACATTCACATTAAAATGAACAACCTTAAACAACTTGTGAAATACTTAAATGCAAATGTAATCATTCCTAATTATTGAAGACATATAGAGGAAATTTAAAAAATACATACCTACTACAAGTGAAGCAATAACATCAGAATCAAGCTGTCTATGACCCTGTGAAATATGGTCATTCAGGCAATTGTGGTTGCCACCCCATCTTGAAACAATCCACTTCTCACCGAACATTAGTTTAATTACCCTAACCCTCCATGGGCAACCATCGTTATGAGCAATACACCTCATGCTAAACTTGTTAGGCTTGCTCTCAACCACATATGCTTCTTGATGGTCCTTCATGAGGTTCCGCTTACATGCAATTTGTGCGTCCTTTTTGGAGGCAAATTCTTGTTTAACAAACAACACATCCCCTAATTGCCATGGACCCTGCACTAACCCGAACCGGAACCGGTAAAATATTCTTCTTCACTTGGATGACTCCAATCAATATATGTGTAATGAGGAATTCCATCCCAAAAAGGAGCGACCTCAGCACCTTCAAATACAAAATCAGATGAATCAATATAAGATGCACACTAAAATACTATAACATACTCATATACAAATTTTAGACCACTTCATCATTCATTTAAGTCATGTTACATACCTTCAACAAGTTGTTTTGATTGTGTACATCGTACGTCCAAATGATGACGGATAGCAGACGACCCTACATCAGTGTTTGCTTCGAATCCAGTCGCATGCACACCACCATCGTCATCATTATCCGACGCGCTAGCATCCTCCTCAAGAAGATGATCTTTCATTGCAATGTTGAGCTTCGCTTAATACGTGTCTGCCTTTTCTCCCTTTAAACACAACACCCTGTCGCCCTTCAAATTTCCTTCCATTAAAAAATAATACAACACGGACAAACTACTCACCACCTGAACTCATTTCTTCCACTCAAGAAAAACAAAAACTTCTTGGCAGAGCTTCCTTGTAGACATAAATTTAGAAAAATTGTGTTACAATATGTTATTACCATTACTGATAAAAAAATAAATTCATAAAATAACATAAACGACATTGAAGCCTAACCTGTAAACCCTACGCCCTACACAGGAGGATTTTACACGCACATTGAAACAATTGACCAAAAGAGCATCGGCACAAGGTAAACCTCCACCAACTGAGTTAGATGTGTAGTGTGATGTAGCTAGATCTAAGAAAGGAAAATTTTATGGGTTTGGTATGGAACCTAAGGTAATAGCAACAAGTCCATCCTATCATTGCTCATCTTCTTCATCAATGGAGTGGGTAAAATAAACAAGAGTTTGATGAATTGGCAAAAGAGATGGAATAAGTTAAAAATGAAAGAGATAAGCTTCAAGCCAGAGTTGCAAACACTGAGAGGCTTGTAGACCATAACAATGCATCAACGTCTTCCTTGATTGAAAAGATAAACAGGCCATTTATTGTAAATAAAAGTCAAGATGAAGGCGAAGATGAGCGTGAATAGGAAGGTGACGAGGACTCACCAAGTGAACCATAGTGACTCAACACTGAACCCGTAGACCCTCAACATTGAACCCCAAACCTTAACTGTAACGACCTAAAATTATTCTAGATGTTATATTTTTATTAGGGTTAAATTTTTAAGAATCGTTAAATAATTTTTATTACTATTTTATTTTTACTAAACGGATCCTAGTATAAATTCTAAAACGTATAAATTATAGAAGTTGTTAAACTGATATATATAATACGTAGCCACAGTCCTTGTACAACAGTCATTCTCAATGAAACATAAAGATACTACAATCACTTTCATCATTCATTTCTTATAGACAATTCTTTATCTTTGTACCACCATCAGTCCAAAGTGTCAATGAAATTGACCACTGTTGCCATCTATAAAAAAAATGAAACAAATCTAGTGAGAAATAAAATTTCTCAGTAGGCAAAACTAAACCACCAAAACACGTTAGTACGTTAGTAAATCATCATAAAATAATTATGCAAACTATATGAATGCATGAAATGAATTTTCCCAGGGTGCACATGGCC
>QARZ01000561.1:63670-82938 GCA_013407115.1 Glycine latifolia
TGACATGACTATGATCTGAGTACTTGAGTAGGTCATAAATTTATAATTGTTGTCCTAAAGTTCTTTTCTTACGTTTGATTAGTTTGAGAAAATGTTCTTTTTTATTTTGTTTTTATTTTTTCTCATGTTAAAAATATTGTATAGAAAATAGTAAAAGTGTTTTTTTCATTGTTTTCTGTTTTTATTTTATTTTTACTATTTGTTGCATAAATATCAGAAAATAAGACAAATTGAAAACAGAAAATTCAATGTCTTACATTTTTAAAGTATAGCTTAATTCCAAAGAATATTAAAGTAGGACCAAAATATAAATTAGAATTAAAGCGTTCGTAACTCAAGTCCTTAGGCAAAATAAAACATAAAACTTGTTTCCTGCTCTATTTTTTTCAAGGGTTGAGATTTTTCCTTCATACACAGAAAATAATAAAATAAGATAAAAAGATGGAAAAAAATGTAATTTCCATAGAAAACATGTTAAGAAAAGGTAATAAATGTGATTAAAATGTAATACATTAGTGTTGGATGGATAATTCCCCCACCTTTCCTTATAGATACTTTTAACTTTTATATCATCCTACTAATCCCAATATTTTGCAGGTACTAAATGTAAAAGTAAACGTACTCTATATCTTAGAAATATGAAAGATATTCAATACTTTCTTCTCTAAGAATAAGGATTAATTGAAATTTAGAAGGAATTATTATTTCTACCTGTTTTGCTATAAAATAATATATCCTTCGAATGTTATAACTGGTCCAATCGAATATTCATTTTTCTTTTTTGCTGACACAATCGAAGATTCATTGAACCTTATTTGAGTATTTCTATTAATGTGCCAAGAATAAATTGATAGGTTTTCCAAAAACTAAAAAAGACAATTAAACAAGAATTAATCAAACCAATGTGAATGTTATCAAAATGTTATCAAACTCGAGAGTTTATGTAGATTTGTGTAAGTTTCATAGATTTGACTTGTAGTTTTATGAGAGTTTATTTCATATAAAAAACAACAAAATACTTATAAATAATATATAAATTAAACATTTTAACAACATAATAAAATGAAATAGTAAACTATAAATTCTACAATATTTAAATAATTAAGTCTACTAATGAATTACTATTATAATATTTTACAGAGGTGATAGTATTGATAGAATATTAGGTTATGTTGTTGGAGAATGAAAGTTTGATATTAGAGATGAGAGTTTTTTTATTCAAGAACGACATGAAAGTATGTTGAATCTTAAATACACAGAAAATAATCCAAAATGATTTGTGCTTTGGTTTATTTTTTTTAATTTGTTGACTCAATTGTCTATCAAGTTTGCACCGAATCCAGTAAAAAGAGAGTTTGTATATAAGACAATTCATGGAGAGTAAGTATAATAGTATATTTATAAGAGTTAACAACTCGAGAATTTGATAATGATGTGAGCATGGAAATAAATTGAAGGCTATACATACATCGTTTCATGAAATAAAAAAGGAGATCAAGTTCCAAAGAAAAATCCATGGGCACCAAAATGGACAAAGAAAGAGGAGAACAAATATGCAAACATCTACAAGAAAACATCCAAAAGTGCTCGTGAGTATGGACATTATGGTCATATAAAACTAACAGTTTTCAAAAGTGAAACAGTAAATGCCGAAAACGTCATAGATCTAATAAAATTCATTTGTTCATGGTTAAATGCCAAGAATGATAGGTTTTTCTTTCTCATTTTATGAATTGTCTACATACCTGGTAAAAAGGATACTACATGTATATGTGAGTTGGGTGTCCCTTATACACTTGATTTAATATATTTTACCTCTGCTGATTTTTATATTATAAAAAAAAAACAGAAGCAGATACTTATTGATACCAATATGACATTAATAAAGACAATATTGTTTACCAAATTACGGTCAAGAAGTCATCGACGAATAGTCTATATTTTTTGAAATATAATCAATTTGCAAGATCGAATGCTAATTAAGTACTCTGATTTAAAAATCCTTTGATATTTATATAGCAAAAATATTTACATATGTTTTCAGTATAGATCTAGTACATATAGCGGAACACAGGTAAAATATGATATTTTGTCCCTTATCACATTCACTTGGTGGGAGGGAGGGATGACTAATTTTCCCGTTATCTAGGGAACCCTTTGGAGAATACCTTGAGTAAAAAAAAGAACATGCAAAATAATTTGGATCAAGGACAGATATTGTATTCCTAGTCGTGTTCCCGTATATTACGAAGGATATTAATTTTATACGCATGCATATCTTTTTTGTTTGTTTGTTTGCTGCATGTTACGGATAAAAGGCCAATTATCTTTATTTCAAATATTTAAATCCCCAACAATCCAATATCTTATCCATCAGAAGATAAAAGATATAACAAATATTACAACAGAAAGATATAACAAATATTCAGATGATCAAATATCTCGGCTAAAGATAATGGGCCTCAACCATCGTTCACCAGGGTACAGGTTAGTATCCTATAAATAGAATATCATCCATGGAGAAAGGTACACACAATTCTGACTCTCTCTTTTCCTTTCACACAGCACACACTGCACGTCACTCGTGTTGTGTTTCCCCCTTACTGTGATATTCTTCCTGGAGGTGCTTCATCTCCATAAGCATCTTCTGAGAGGGAGAGTTTGATCCTACATCAATTACCCAACATTCTTGTTAGACATTTCTGTTCTCTTTGAGTAGAACAATGGCACCGTCTGTGGGGAACGATAAATTTCGAATCCCACCAACTCACAATGGTCAACACCAGAAGCCACCAGATCGCTGGACGTGACGAACCACCCAGAAATACGAATCTGGAAAACGTGGTAGCAGAAGGTGCGGTTTCTCATACCGCCTCATCCCCAGCAATACTACCAACACGCATCCCACCATCGACTGTCGAGGCAGAACCAGATACCACACAGCGTTTCATTCAGAACGCTCTGAATTCACTTTTGTCTCGAATGGAGAATTTGGAGAAGCGTTATGAGCTTCAACGACAGGAGGATGTTCAGAATTTGATAACACAGTTGGATGAACGTAGTGCCAAGCGCAGACAGGAGGAAAATCATCGCCTCCAACACATAGAACATCGGATTCACAATATTGAGAGTCCAGATGCGACAGCAAGAAGACACAGGCCAGAGACCTCGGCTCCCACTGTCGAGACCGACAATAGGGGGCCGATCAGTCAATCCGAGCAAGGCAGAATATCTTATTCCCAGTCACGTAATGAGGGACCTCACATCCCCTCGACCACAATCCCAGAACGAACCATTGTCGAAAGACCAGCAGGGGAAATCATCCCCCGACCTGGACCAGAAGGTAACACGTACCAAAGAAAATATTGCCGAGGTCAGCAAAATAATAGCCCGTTCATCGATAAGATAGTAGATGCTCAGTTTTTGGAAGATTTTGATGGCTCATTCCTATCCAAGTATGATGGGAGCCAAGATCCTCAGGTGCACATTGACGAGTTCGACATGCAAATGTGCGTTCGTGGCATAGACGAGCTGATAATCTTGCGAATTTTTGTTACCACCTTAACTGGAGCCGCCCAAACCTGGTTTAACACATTGCCGCCGCATTCTATCCAAAATTTTGAAGATTTTGGATAGAAGTTTTTGTTAAATTTTGCAACAAGTAAAAAGCAGCCCAAGTCCGAGTTTGCTCTGGGTAAAATACACCAGCAGCCCGGAGAAACTTTGCAAAGTTATTTGGATCGGTTCAAGAAATCCACCTTACAAGTACATGGTTTGGAAGAGAAGGTACACGTCCATCTCATCTCAGCTGGGCTCAACGGATCATCTCGCCTTGCCAAATTAATTTACAAAGACCCCGTGAAATCTTTAATGGAATTCAGGATGCGGTCCAAGAAGTATCTAGAATTGGATCAGATGGAAATAGCCAACTCGGCTCCAAAGGAGAATAGAAAATCCTCGTCGCCAAGGAACCGACGTCAGGAAAATGCATCCAACAATCGCCATCCTGTGAACTTCCACACTGGCCGACCTCCACGAAATGCTTCTGACCCCGGCTTCAGATTCAGAAAGTATGAAGGGAAATTTGACAAATATGCTCCATTGACTACTTCTTGAGCTCAGATTTGGAAGGAAGTTGCTTTTACAGAAATGAGGAAAGTAGATCGTCTTCGTCCAATATTGAAAAAGGAAGGATTAGACTATTCTCGATACTGCGACTTTCACAACAGACCAGGTCATACGACTGACCAGTGTTGGGAGCTCCGTGACGCAATAGAAAAGTTCATTCGTGAAGGCAAACTGTGACAGTATGTCATCCGGACCCAAGGGCAACAAAGCAAAAGGAAAAACCAATAGGATAATAAAAATCGAGATGAGAAGAGGAGCAAGAAGGATGATGATTTCCCAGAGCCCGAGTTCGAATGTAATGTTATTTTGGGAGGAATGGGAGGAGGAGGCGGTACCGCTAATTAGCGAAGGAAATATCTCAAAGAAGTCATGTCAGTGAGAGCTCAGCCGAGATTTAAAGAAAGCAGTAAGAAAGCCATACCCCCGTTAATTTATTTTACTGAAGAGGACATGAGAGGGGTAGTACCTGGCCACGAGGACGGTCTTGTCATAACAGGGACCGTAGCAATCTTCCGGGTGAAAAGAATATTCGTTGATAATGGCAGCTCGGCCGATATCATCAACTTGAGTGCATTCAAAAAGATGAACCTGAGAGAAGACGACTTGAAACCATGTAAAACCATGTTAATCAGTTTTAATGGTGGAGGCACTGGACTTAAAGGCTCCATTGATCTTCAACTCACATTGGGAACAAAGGAGGGCTTTAAGTTAGAAAGGGTCACATTCACTGTTGCTGAGTTCACCTCACCGTATAACATCATCCTGGGTAGACCAATGCTTCATAAATGGGACATATTGATGTCCACTAAACATCAGAAGATGAAGATGATTGGACACCTCGGCCGAGTCATCACAATAAGCGGAGATCAAAAGGAATCCAGACAGTGCTATTATAATACAATCAGGGAAACTGAAGGCGGTCCATCCTCCCCGCCTCGAATAAGGCAAGGAGACCCGGTGGAACATCAAAATGAGACACGCTCATCCCGAAGGCCGGTCAACCTGGTGGAGTTAGATATGCGGGACATCGAAGAATGGAGACCGGAACCAGTAGACGAGCTGGAAGACATTCAAATTGGAAGTTTCCCGGAGTAGATCACAAAAATAGCCTCCGAGATTCCCGGAATCCAGCCGACCTTCTGTTGCCATAAATTGGCTATGTACCGCGGATCTAAACCAGTAGCACAGAAGAACAGGAAGCTCGGTCCAGACAGAAGGCAAGCCTTGGAAAAGCACATTAAGGAGTTGTTAGAAGCCGGATTCATCAGAGAAATACAGTATACCACATGGCTCTCCAATGTCGTGATGGTAAAAAAGTCCAATGGGAAATGGCGAGTTTGTGTTGACTACACAGATTTGAATAAAGTTTGTCCCAAGGACTCATACCCGATGCCGAACATCGATCAACTCGTAGACAATTCCACCGGCTTCCAATTGTTATCATTCATGGACGCTTACTCTGGATATAATCAGATACCCATGTACCCAGAAGATCAGGAGAAAACGACATTCCGAGGTGTCGAAGAAAATTACTGTTATGATGTCATGCCCTTTGGATTAAAAAATACAGAAGCGACTTATCAAAAGATGATGAACAAATTTTTCACTGATCAAATCGGGCGCAATATCTAGGTCTACATTGATGACATGATCACAAAGACAGCGGCAGATGGAAGTCATATCTGAGATCTAGAAGAAACTTTCAACAAACTAAGGCAGTACAATATTCGCTTGAATCCGTTGAAATGCGCCTTTGGAGTAAAGGCCGGGAAATTCTTGGGTTTCATGCTGACCCACTGAGGAATAGAAGCAAACCCAGACAAGTGCAAGGCCATCCTGGACATGCAATTCCCCGCTAGTAAACGAGAAGTTCAACAGTTGACGGGAAGGATGACCGCTCTAACGCGTTTTCTCCCAAAATCCGCGGAAAAGGCCCTTCCCTTCTTCAAATTGTTAAAAAAGGAGGCTAGCATAGGATGGAACCCGGCATGTGAAGAGGCGTTTCAGGAGATAAAAAGATGTTTGGCTTCGCCTCCAGTACTTTCAAAGCCAGATCCTGGGGAAGCACTCATCTTATATCTCTCGGTTGGAGAGGAAGCCATAAGTGCCGTACTCGTCAAAGAAGCAGGTAAATCTCAATCGCCGATATATTTTGTGAGCCGAGCCCTCAAGAACTCGGAATTACGATACCAGAAGCTTGAGAAAGTGGCTTTTGCTCTACTCACAACAGCAAAAAGGCTTCGTTCGTACTTCCAAAGCCATACTGTTATCGTCAGAACAAATCAACCCATCTGGCAGGTACTACACAAACCGGATTTGGCTGGAAGAATGATGAATTGGGCCATCCAATTATCTGATTTCGATATCAAATATGAAGCCCGGCATGCCATCAAGTCCCAAGCTCTAGCCGACTTCATGGTAGAGCTGACCCCGGCGTCTTCCACCCAGCAGGAAAATACTTTGTGGAAATTATATGTGGACGGCTCATCCAACTCCAAGGGAAGCGGAGCTGGAGTCATTATTGAAAATCCTGAGGGTGTATCACTTGAACACTCGCTGCAGCTTAATTTTTCGACATCTAATAATCAGGCAGAATATGAAGCATTGATTGCCGAGTTAAAGCAAGTTAGAGAACAGGGAGCATTGAGAGTCAATGTTTTCACTGATTCCCAACTTGTGTCAGCACAGATTGAAGGGAGATATCAAACCAAGGGACCTTTACTAGCTAAGTACCTTGCTAAGGTAAAAGAGATAATAGCAGAGTTTGATGAAGTCATTGTCGCCCATATCCCAAGAGAAGAAAATGTCCGAGCTGACATATTGTCAAAACTGGCAAGTACGAAAGGGACGGGTAACCACAGGACAGTCATTCAGCAGGAACTCGCCTAACCTGCATGCATCATGGTGATCTTAGTAGTCGAAGACTGGAGGAGGCCTATCATCAATTATCTAGAACAATGGATAATACCAGATGAAGGAATAAAAGCGAAAAAATTAATCCGAGATGCTTCTATGTACACAATCGTCGATGGCGAATTATACCGCCGAGGCCTCCACACCCCAATGCTGTTATGCCTTAACACCGACCAAGCTGAGTACGTACTCACGGAGATACATGAGGGTATTAATGGCCAACATATGGGTGCGAGGGCTTTAGCATTAAAAGCTCTTCGTGCCGGATACTTCTGGCCGATGATGAAGGCGGATGCAGCGGAACATGTAAAAAAATGTGACACTTGTCAAAAGCATGCAAAGGTGGTGTGGACTCCTCCATCCGAGTTGACTACAATCACGACACCATGACCTTTCTACAAATGGGGAATGGACCTTTTAGGACCATTCAAGGCGAAGGAAGGTCAGATGAAATGGTTAGTAGTAGTCGTTGACTATTTTACCAAATGGATTGAGGTCGAGCCCTTAGCCACTATCACCTCGGCCCGAGTTCAAAAATTCCTTGAGCGCAGCATAATAGCAAGATTCAGAATTCCAGCAGAAATCGTCACCGATAATGGGACACAATTCACGAACAAGAAATTCCAGGAAATGATGGTCGGACTCCATATCAAACATCATTTTTCGTCAGTAGAACATCCACAGTCTAATGGCCAAGCAGAAGCAGCAAACAAAGTTATTCTGGACAAGTTGAAGAAACGAATGCAAGAAGCCGGCCCGAACTGGGTTGAACAACTTTATTACGTCTTATGGGCGTATAGAACCATGACCCAAACAGCCACCCAAGAGACTCCGTTCAGAATGACGTACGGTTGCGAGGCCATGATACCTGTGGAAATTGGTCAACCATCATGGAGAAGACAAATGTCACATGCAGACAATAATGCAGCATTGGCTGCCGAGTTGGATCTAATAGAAGAAGTTCGCACTATGGCGCATAGCCGAGATTTATATACGAAACAAACAGCGGCTCGCAAATTCAATAAGAAGGTCAAGCCGAGGTCCTTCGAAAAGGGTGACCTCGTGTTACGGTGAGCGGATATCGGAAACAAGAATGCCTGAGATGGGAAGCTAGCACCTAATTGGGAAGGCCTGTACCGGGTCACTCAAAATTTGGGACAAGGAGCATACATTCTAGAAACTCTCGAAGGCCAACATGTCAAGCGCACGTGGAATGCCGACAAGTTAAAGATATACTATAGCTAAAAGTTGGAGCTGTGATAAAATCCATGTGTTTCCCTTTAATTGATCTCGGATCTTTCATAGGGATCATGGATTTCGTTTCATCCATGTGTTTCCCTTTAATTGATTTTTCAATCTTTCATAGGGATCATGGACTGAAAGTTTCAATCCACGTGTTTCCCTTTAATTGACTCAGAGTCTTTCATAGGGATCGTGGGCTAATATTGATTTCATCCGTGTGTTTCCCTTTAATTGACTTCGTCTTTCATTGGGATCACGGAATAATATTTAAGTCCCATGTGTTTCTCCATAATTGATTTTGTAAGACGGGATACAGTATGCTAATACCCGCATTCTTTCATGGAGATCATGGATTAATACTTTCACGTGTTTCTCCTTAATCGATTTATAAGCCGGGATGCAGGCGAATCTTTCTTGGAGATCGTGAATTATGTATTCATGTGTTTCTCATTAATTGATTAGGTAAAACCGAGGAATTTAATCCTGGTATAAATCTTTCATTGAGATCATGAATTTGTATAATCTTCGAAGATTATTAATAAAAATCCTTGTTATAAGGAAGTTAGGTATATTGTGCACAAGTTATGTGGGCCTAGTCGTTGTTATGTATTAGCTCAGCCCTGATCAAGCCGACGTAACTATTTACTCATGGATGAATGATCGGCTATACCGAAAGAATTACATCCATTGATTAATGTTATGAAATGCATTAACAGTTGCTAGGACGAGAACTCAGTTCCAGTATACGACATTCAAATCCCGACTAGTAGTTCGGGTATGATAATACTTGGCCGTTGAAGCCAAATTAATATTTGAGCATACAAATATATCCGGGTCGAAGAAAATAAAGTAAATATGATAAAAGCAAGATGCATTGAAGATAGAAATTGTTTGAAGTGGCAAATAAAGTCGAAGGCATAGATTAACATTGTTCTGAGCTATAAAATATTACAAATCAAACCGGCATCCCGGCCCTTCATAATTATATCTGCTTGCCAACGACCACTTCGAGATCTTCAGCCAGGGAGGCAACCTCTGGAAGAACATACGAGATGAGTTTCCCATCTTCAATATAAGCCCGGCAGTGAGTCCCCTCCAGGTTTAGAGTTATTCCTGGGTTCAAATACTGAACTTGTTCTATAGCATTTGCAAAAGCATCCTCAGCAACCGTCCCCAGCATCTCTTGAAGCTCGGCCACATCCTTTTTGGCAAGTATTGCCTCCTGTTGAGATTTCTCATAAAGAATCCTCAAATTAGCAAGATCTCGATCCAAGGAAGAAGCTTCATCCTGAGCCTTGCTAGCTTCGGCCATGGCAGCATCAGAGGAAGCTTTGAAGAAATCGGCATCCTTCTTCACCACTTGAAGTTCAACACGGAGGGAAGAGAGATCCTCATTTACGACAGCCAAATCTCCACGAGAAGTGGTGAGCTCCTCCATTAGCTTCTTGTTCTCTTCAGCTAGCCTCTTGTTATCATCCTTGATCTTGAGGTTATCATCTTTAATCTTGATGTGCCGAGACTTCAAGGATACTAAGCTCGACACCAGGGTAGCACACTTGAAAGCATGAAGATGGAGTTGGTCGGGCTCTTGAAGGTCGTCATCTGTAAAAGGAGTTGAGTCCGAGAAACGTTTGGGAGCCTTGGTAAAGGGGAAAAGGTCTTCAACCCCCTTTTCCCAAAGGCATCCCGACGTCAATGAGGAATCAGCTGGGGCAGTGGGAACAGCGTTAACGGCGACAATAGCAGTGACGTCGGTGGAGGGTTTTGTTGCTATGTCCTCTATAATAATCAGGGCAAGGGCAACAGGGATTTCCTGACCCCCGTGCTAGGCCAAAGAAGTAGTCTCGGGTCCAGACGCAGAAGTATTATCGCCCGTCCCCAACAAAATTGACTTTCGAGGGCCACTGGAGGCCGCCATGTCAACTCGGCATTTCTTAATACTCTCCGCCGGCATTCTTGCAATATAAATGCGACGGCTGCCAGTTGCCTTCTTTGGAGGACGCGGTACGAGATCGACAACAGGGTCTTCCATCTCGGCGGCTGCAAAGCAAATAAATGAGGTTAATGACTAGAAAAAGGTAAAGCATGAATATTTTCAGTATGAAGTTTTATATTTAATAAACCTTGAGCTTCCCGATGCATATGAATTTGAATAAGCGCCGATGCTTCAATGTCGGAAAGGCTAGATTTGTCGACGCGATAAGATGAGGGGGGTTGGAGTTGTTGATTATGCCTTGGATCTCAAGCAAAACTGATTACTTTGTTAAAGTTTGTTTTAAAGATAAGTTTTGGTATTTGCTTATCTTATAACTAACTGGATCTTATGCTATATAAGAGTCCATAGCTTCTCTTTGTAATCAGACCTTTTGTAAGAATTTTACACATATAGTTTTGCTGTCCCTATGGAGGTAGCCCAAATAGGGTGAACCACGTAAAATCTGGTGTCTCGCTCTCTCTTTACTTGCTCAGTTTTTACATGCTCTTGCTTCCCCTGTTTTTCTGGTTCATTATTGCTACCTCAGTGTGAATGTTTCTTGACTGCATAATCTTAACAATTGGTATCAGAGCTCTGGTTACGATCCTGGGAAATCCAAAAGAAGTATACCACCTCTTCTTGCGATTGAAGGTTCAATCTTTCATTACTTTGTTTTAATTCCTCTGCAAGATTGTGCAAGAAACTCTCTAGAACAATGGCTACCACGCTGAGAATAGAGAAATTTAATGGCAAGAATAGCTTCAACCTTTAGCGAATTAAGATGCGTGCTCTACTGAAGGAACAAAGAGTCTGGGCTCCTCTAACATTTGTTTCTGTGAAGAAGGAATATTCTTCAACTTTGAAAGAGGCACTCAACGAAGAAACGAAGAGAAATCTTGCTGAACAGGAAGAGAAGGCTCATTCTTTAATTCTGCTATCAATGTCTGATGAAGTTCTATATGAGGTTGCAGACCAAGAAACGGCAAGCGGTTTATGGTTAAAGCTTGAAAGGCTTTACATGACAAGGTCTATCTGTAATAAACTGCTCCTGAAATGCCGCTTATTCAGTCTTCAGATGAAGGAAGGTACGCCTCTAAAGGAACATTTGGATGAATTGAATTCTATCTTAATGGAACTCAGAGAAATAGAAGTTAAGGTAGAAGATGAAGATGCTGCAATGATTCTGTTAGCTTCTTTACCACCTTTGTATGAAAGCTTTGTTAATTCGCTGAGTGTTGGCAAAGATTGCATAACCATGGAGGAAGTTAAATCCAGCCTGCACTCTAAGGAATTGAGAAGCAAGGCATCTAAAAACAATGAAGATAATAGTGTTGTAGGTCTTGTTGTTTTGAATTCATCCAAGAATGGGAAGAAGAAGAAGGATAAATGGAAGAAAAGGGGCAAGATTGATCCCAAGGATATTTGCAACTACTGCAAAGAACCTGGACACTGGAAGAAGGACTGCCCGAAGAAAAAGAACCAAAAGCCAACTGTTGCAAATGTACAGGATAATTCCTTATCAGAAAATGATCTAGTGCTTTCCATTGTTGATCACCCTCAACAATCTGCAGAACAGTGGCTCTTGGACTCAACTTGCTCATACCACATATGCCCAAACAGAAGCTAGTTCCACACATATGAAGATAAGTATGGAGGACAAGTCTTCATGGGAAATGACATGCCTTGTGAGATTGTTGGAATTGGAACTATTAGGATAAAAATGCATGATGGAGTTGTTAGAACACTCACTGAGGTCAGACATGTTCCTGAACTAAGTAAAAATCTGATTTCTATGGGAACCTTGGATTCTAAGGGATTCAAGTGGGACGTTGAAAATGGCATCATGCATATCAAAAAAGGTTCCACCACTGTCATGAAAGGGGCTAGGAGAGGAATTTTATACTTGCTTCAAGGATCAACTGTTATGGAAACAGGTTGAGTCTCTTTGGTAGCTGGATCAGTTAGACATGAGCCTGATCATGCGTATCTATGGCATATGCGATTGGGACACATGAGTGAAAAAGGGATGGTAATCCTAAGCAAAGAAGGACTACTGGGGAATAAAGGCTTACAGAAACTCAAGTTTTGTGAGCACTGTGTATTTGGAAAACAGCATAGGGAAAAATTCACAAAAGCATTGCACACCACCAAAGCAATATTGGATTATGTACATGTAGATTGTTGGGGACCTTCACAGGTTCCATCACTTGGAGGTGCAAGGTATTTCTTATCAATCATTGATGATTATTCCCAGATGACATGGATTTTCATAATGAAGCATAAGAATCAGGCTTTTAAGAATTTTAAGAACTGGAAAGCTCTAATTGAAAACAGCACAGGCAAAAGGGTCAAGTGTCTAAGAACAGATAATGGTCTTGAGTTTTGCTTAGTAGAATTTAATAATTTCTGCAATGAAGAAGGTATTGTAAGACAATTTACTGTTAGGAACACTCCTCAACAGAATGGAATAGCAGAAAGAATGAACAGAACACTACTTGAAAGAGCTAGGTGTATGTTATCCAATGCTGGCCTTGACAGAAGCTACTGGGCAGAAGCTATCAATACATCATGCTATTTGATCAATAGATCCCCCTCTACTACCATAAATTGTAAGACACCTATAGAGGTATGGTCAAGCAAACCTGCAAACTACTCTAAACTTAGGATCTTTGGTTGTCCTGCTTATTATCATGTTAGTGAAGGTAAGCTAGAACCTAGATCTAAGAAAGGGATATTTGTGGGTTATGGAGTAGGAGTCAAGGGGTATAGGATTTGGTCACCATCTGAAAGAAGAGTCATACTTAGCAGGGATGTTATTTTTGATGAATCTGTAATGACTAACCAAAATAACAAGCATGTTGTTTCAGAAACAAAATCTGATATTCCCAAACAAGAAGAGATTCATATTGCTACTAACAACAACCCCCAAGCAAAATCAGTAAGCAAAACTTCAGAAATTGTTCAGCTTGATTCCTCAGAAGATGAAGAAGAAGAAGAAACTGATTCATTCAATCAGCAATCAGATCAGAATATTATTAGACCAGAACATATTACAGATCAGAGACCAAAGAGAATAAGTAAGCCCCCTGTGAGATATGGTTTTGAAGATATGACAGCTTTTGCACTTCATGTTGCAGAAGAGATAGACAATCCTGAACCTACCACCTACAAGCAAGCTATAAATGATATTGAAGCTGATAAATGGATATTTGCTATGAGAGAAGAATTAGAATCACTTCACAAGAATCAGACTTGGAAGTTGATCAAGAAGCCTGAAGGAAGACATGTAGTTGGATGCAAATGGATCTTCAAAAGGAAAGCTGGAATCCCAGAAGTTGAATCAGTAAGATATAAGGCACGTTTGGTTGCAAAAGGGTTCAGTCAGAAAGAAAGAGTGGACTATAATGAGATTTTTTCACCAGTTGTGAGACATACCTCTATTAGAGTCCTACTTGCACTTGTAGCATGTCAAGACCTTGAGCTAGAGCAATTAGATGTGAAGACTGCTTTCTTACATGGAAAGCTTGAAGAAGATATCTTAATGACTCAACCTGAAGGATTCATTACAGAAGGAAAGGAAGACTATGTCTGCAAGCTACAAAGGTCTCTGTACGGGTTAAAGCAGTCTCCAAGGCAATGGTATAACAGATTTGACAGTTTCATGATCAGTAAAGGTTTTAACAGAAGCCGTTATGATTGTTGTGTTTATCATAAGAAGGTGGAGGTTGCATCTATGATTTATCTTCTACTGTATGTAGATGATATGCTTATTGCATCCCAAGACAAATCTGAAATTCAGAAGTTGAAAACTCTTCTAAATAAGGAGTTTGACATGAAGGACCTAGGAGCAGCTAGGAAGATTCTTGGAATGAATATAGATAGAGATCGCTCAGAAAAGAAGTTGTTTGTATCACAAAAGGAGTACATACAAAAGATTCTGTTACGTTTTGGGATGAGTAATGCTAAACCTTTAAGCACAGCTTTGTCTGCAAAAGATCATCTATCTGCAACGGTTCAGTGTCAGTCTAAAACTGATCAGGAGTTCATGTCTCAAGTTCCCTATGTAAGTGCTGTTGGAAGTCTTATGTACGCAATGGTGTGTACAAGACCTGACCTGGCTCATGCAGTCAGTGTGGTCAGCAGATACGTAAACTAACCACAGAAGCAACATTGGCAAGCAACCAAGCGTATCTTCAGATATCTGAGAGGTACATCAGATATTGGTCTTGTACATGGAGCTGACACAAGCTGTTACTTGGCTGGTTATTCAGATGCAGATTATGCAACTGATCTGGATGGAAGAAAATCTGTTACAGGTTATGCTTTTACACTGGGAAGTTCATTGGTGAGTTGGAAAGCAACTCTTCAATCTTCTGTTGCTCTATCTACAACAGAAGCAGAATACATGGCTTTAACAGAAGCTGCAAAGGAAGGTATATGGTTGAAAGGTCTGATCACTGATCTAGGATTCCTTCAAGATCATGCCTTGATCTATTGTGACAGTTTGAGTGCTATTTGCTTGGTCAAGGATCAGGTTCACCATGATAGGACTAAGCATATACATGTCAGATACCATTTCATTCGAACTGAGAAAAGGATTAAGGTCCAGAAGATTGATACAAAACATAATCATGCAGATATGTTTACAAAGTCAGTCCCATGGAGCAAATTCATGCACTGCTTGGACTTGCTCAATGTTGATAAGTGGAAATAGTTTTTTTTTTTGGAATAGGCGACAACAATATCTTATCAGATCTTAGCCTGAGATTCCAATGCAAGGTGGAGAATTGTTAATTATGCCTTGGATCTCAAGCAAAACTGATTACTTTGTTAAAGTTTATTTTAAAGATAAGTTTTGGTATTTGCTTATCTTATAACTAACTGGATCTTATGCTATATAAGAGTCCATAGCTTCTCTTTGTAATTAGACCTTTTGTGAGAATTTTACACATATAGTTTTGTTGTCCCCGTGGAGGTAGCCCAAATAGGGTGAACCACGTAAAGTCTGGTGTCTCTCTCTCTCTTTACTTGCTTAGTTTTTACATGCTCTTGCTTCCCCTGTTTTTCTGGTTCATTATTGCTACCTTAGTGTGAATGTTTCTTGACTGCATAATCTTAACATGAGTGATGTTCTTGGGTCCAGTAGAGCGGAAATTTCCACTCAACACCAGGTGCCTCTGGACCCCGGAGAAAGAATGGTTGCTTGCCGGTTTCGACTGCAACTTTGAAGAAATTGTTTTAAAATTTTTTGAAAGAGTCAGTAAAGATAGAAAAAAGACGACGACCGGGGCAACTTCGAAGAGAAGTCCACCCCTTTCGAGTTGAAGTTTCTCGGCCAGTACAGCCGGTATGAACATTAAAAAAATAGAGGAAGAGAGGAACAGTGCAAGGAATATACAATTCTACACACAAATCCTCGAAGGATTTCACAAAGGCCCAGCTATTGGGATGTAATTGGGAAGGGGCCAAGTGAAGATAATTAAGGAGCTGCATTCGAAATCCGATAAAGGAAATCGAATTCCGAGACGTGTAACCACATCCTTGCAAAAGAAAAAATAGCTAGGCTCACCTTCCCCGGCACATGAGCAAATGGGCTCGTCCGGGGTAGGGGGTCGGATTGAAAACCCGTCCTGGTTGCCTATGGGGAGTGCCGCTATGTTCCCCGGGGTCAAAATAGAAGAAGTACGAAGTACTTCATGTGTAACCCATGGAAATTTGGCAATTAAAAAGGAAGAAGGGTTGTTAGGCTGGGATCCTGCCGATTGAGACTCGTCAACTATTTCCACTGATGAAGTTTCCATAACAACCTACGACAAAATAAAAAGAATAAATTAGTAGAGGATACCTGGAGGTGTAGTTGAAAGATGAAGGCTTGAAGGAATGGACGGCGCCAGATTAATGCAAAAGGAAGTCGGCATTATGGCCTCGGCATCCGGCAGTGATGACCGAGAAACCCTAGTCATTGCAGGAATGGCCTTTCGGACCGGATTGTGACGACATGACTCGAGAATCTCACCAGTTCGCTCATATTGTCCAATCTGGGCGTAATAGTGACCCTACATTTCGAGCAGGGCTCAAAATGAACTTCATAGGCGGGTTCTAAAGGGTCTGGGTTGATAATAAGTGGAGAATTGGTACTAGTGGCTGGGGAAGGACTTAGACGTACAGACACATTTCTAGAAGATTTCTTATTCCTAGAAGAGTGAAAATTATTCAAAGAATGTGTAAACCCAGGTTTGATAGAAGTTTGTTCGAGAATCCTATCAGCTAAAATTTCTGATGAACTCATTCTACTATAATCTGAACCTATACGAATACCTTTATGTCTACGGGTGAAAGGAAGCTTAGGTTGAGGCCTTTTTGGAACCTTCGAACCCCCAGAAGGGGCCTTTAACAGATCCTTTCTCTTTTCTTCATCAGAAAGAGGGAGACCCCAAAACCAAAATGCAGATTTAGGGGGAACGTTCTTTCGAACATATGCTTCCTCCTTAGGAGTAAGCTCCATTATAATGTCAAAAAGAATAATAGAAGAATAAATGGCCCAGAACAAATACCTAGTCTAAGGAAGCAGAAAACTTATATCGAAGAAATGCGAAGGGAAGAACAAAAGTTGAATACAAGAAATTGGATATACTGCAATCAAGAACGGAAATGAAGTAAATACCTGAGAGCTTTGAGGAATTTGAAATTTCAGAGGATGTCGAGAGAAATAGGAGTTGACAGAGAGAAAATGACACAGAAAGGTGAATAAGGAAGGGAATGAGAAAGTTGAAATAGCAATAACCGCTAAAAACTGCTTACGAAACGTTTCAAAAACGTAACCTCCAAGATATGATCAGTCACTAAGGATATAAATGACTTTTCCACGCTACCCAAGGGGCAAAATAGGAAGAAAATTTCAAACTCATGATGAAGGCATGGGGAATTGCAGCGGCGCATTAAATGAGATAAGCAGGAATCGTCGTCAAGAAAATAAATGAAAAGACAACCTTTCAAACATGAGCCTCAGAGTAGTCCAAAAGATTTAAAACCGAGATCGCTGATCATGATCGTAAAATTTCCATCTCGAATGTTCATAAAAGGATAAACATCTCGGTATTGAGTAAGCAAGAATAAACACCCCGGCATGGGATTTCTGGAATAAATATAACTTGGACCTATCCATCAATACATCCCGGTCATCTAGAGTGCTAGATAACCGGGCTGAGGGGCATCTGTTACGGATAAAAGCCCAATTATCTTTATTTCATATATTTAAATTCTCAACAGCCCAATATCTTATCCATCAGAAGATAAAAGATATAACAAATATTACAACAGAAAGATATAACAAATATTCAGATGATCAAATATCTCGGCCAAAGATAATGGGCCTCAACCACCGTTCACCAGGGTCCAGGTTAGTATCCTATAAATAGAACATCCTCCAGGGAGAAAGGTACACACAATTCTGACTCTCTCTTTTCCTTTCACACTGCACGCCACTCGTGTTGTGTTTCCCCCTTGTTGTGATATTCTTCTTGGAGGTGCTTCATCTCCATAAGCATCTTCTAAGATGGAGAGTTTGATCCTACATCAATTACCCAACATTCTTGTTGGACATTTCTGTTCTCTTTGAGCAGAACATTGCATTTATACACATGCATATATATACATTTACAAATTATAAAAAAAAAGTAGAGCACAAAAAAAATTATAAATAAAAGTATGTGAAAAGTTAAGATGATCAAACTTTCAAAGAGCATGATAATCTTATATCACCTACAAATTTCCAAATCCCGAAACCTCTTGGGCAAAATGATTTACCTGTAATACGGGGAATGCACATAAGATATAGAGAATTTAATATGGCTTCATTAATGAGATATTTGTCCCATTTGAGCATATCTTTCCCAGGACTCAGCATGCACTCGTGATTCACAATCCATCACAATTGTTCTCTTTTATTTTTGCATATGCTTTAGTGTTTCATTTGTTAGACCTTAGCTGTTTATTTCCTTTTCCACTGATAAAAAAAACCTTAGTAGTGTTGTATAATGCTCAATGTTAAATATGAATAAATAATCACCACAAGTCAACTAAGCCAAAAATAGATTTTTGCTTTATCTTTTTGATGTATAAGAATACCCGGCCTTATCCTCTCATTAGTAAAAGACCAATTAAGAGTAAACATGGGGGAATATAACCAGTGGTGGACCCAGGATTTTGAGCATGGGAGGCATTGAACATCGAAAAGAACATACGATAATAATAAAAGTTGATAAGGATTGTGACCCCCACAATTGTACTTTTATTTTCAAAAAGGAGTTAGTTTCAGTGTTTCACACGTAGAGGAACTTGGGAATGTTGGATGATAAAGATGGTAGGGCTCACAATTATAATTTTTTTTTTATAAAAAGAGTGAATTTTAGGATTTTTTTTATTTTGGGGGGGCCCAGGCCCCAATGTATGTCCACCACTGAATATAATTGAACTTCATGCTCTTTCTTTATCACCCCAAAAATGTTGTCTCTCTTTGGTGTTTATATAATAGGCAACAAATTAACCCTTTTTCACTAAAAATAAAAACAGAACTTCTACATACAGCGCATTCAACGACGGTTGTAAAGCACATACAACGACGGTTCTAGAATCGTTTTTGTTGCGCGTGTCCTTGAATCGTGCAGCTTTCGACGACGGTTCCTAAAACCCGTCTTTGTTTGTATTAATTTTTTTTTTTAAAAATGGGATACAAAGACGGTTTTTAGGAAGAATCGTCTTTGTATGTACACATACAAAGATGGTTGTTTCCCAAAAACCGTCTTTTTAATGTATTAAATTTTTTTTAATTTTTTTATTTAAAATTAGTGAGATACAAAGACGGTTTTGGGGAACAACCGTCTTTGTATGTAATAATTTTTTTTTTAATTAGTGAGATACAAAGACGATTCTGGGGGAGAACCGTCTTTGTATGTACACATACAATACAAAGACGATTTTCCCCAAGAACCGTCTTTGTATGTGTATTATT